>JZKD02S1970449.1:157665-172260 GCA_000966675.3 Picea glauca
AGGTGGAGAATATTATGGTAGATACACAGAAGATGGACAAGCACCTGGGCCATTCGCAAAATTTCTTCAAGAGCATGGGATTGTTGCCCAATACACCATGCCTGGTTCACCCGACTAGAATGGTGTAGCAGAAATAAGAAATCGAACATTATTGGACATGGTGCAGAGTATGCTTAGCAACTCCAATCTTCCTAAATCCTTGTGGATTGAAGCACTTAAGACGACAGTCTATATATTAAACCGAGTTCCAACCAAGGTTGTTCCTAAAACACCATTTGAATTATGGAAAGGTTAGAAACCGAGTTTGCGACATATGTGTGTTTGGGGATGCCTATCTAAAGTGAGAATCTATAATCCACAAGAGAAGAAGGAACATTAGTGGGTATTTCATTGGATATGTTGAAATGTCTAAAGGTTACAGATTTTACTGTCCATCTCATAGCACTAGAATTGTGGAATCAAGAAATGCAAAGTTTCTTGAAAATGACTTGAACAGTGGGAGCGATCAAACCAGGAACATAGTTTCTGACAAGGATTATTCAGAATCTCAACCTTCCACCCCAAGTGATAGATTGGTTATTGTTCACATCACCCCTCAAGTACAAACTGGTGTTGAACAACCAATTGTTGAAGTTCCACAAGCTGTTGATGGCATTCCAGTAGATCAGGTAGTTCAAGAGTTTCCAAGAACTTTTGAACAACGAGTTGAACCACATACTTCTTAGGAAGATGGTGGTACAACATTAAGAAGATCTACTAGACCAAAGAGATTAACAATTCCTTATGATTATGTTGTGTATTTGCAAGAATCTGACTATAACATTGGAGCCGAAAATGATCCCGAGTCCTTTTCACAAGCCATGAGTTTCAAAGAATCAGAATTATGGTACGATGCCATGAAGGAAGAGATGAATTCTATAAAGAGTAACGAAGTTTGGAATCTTGTTGAGTTTCCTAATGGTGCAAAATCCATTGGATGTAAATGGGTCTTTAAGACAAAGAAAGACTCATTAGGCAACATTGAGAGATACAAGGCAAGACTTGTTGCTAAAGGATTCACTCAGAAAGAAGGAATCGACTACACATAGACTTTCTCTCCTGTATCTAAGAAAGATTTCTTGCGTGTAATTATGGCATTAGTAGCCCATTTCGACTTGGAGTTGCAACAAATGGATGTGAAAACGACATTTCTCAATGGAGATCTAAAGGAGGATGTTTACATGAAACAACCTGAAGGATTCCCCTCTAGTGATGGTGAGCAATTGGTTTGCAAACTCAAGAAATCCTTATACGGTTTAAAACAAGCATCCCTCCAATGGTATTTGAAATTACATAATGTAATTTCTTCTTTCGGTTTTGTAGAAAACATTATGGATCAATGTATATACCTGAAAGTTAGTGGGAGTAAAATTTGTTTTCTTTTTTTATATGTGAATGACATTTTTCTAGCAACCAATGATAAGGGTTTGTTGTATGAGGTGAAACAATTCCTCTCTAAAAATTTCGATATGAAGGATATGGGTGAGGCATCTTATGTCATCGGCATTAAGATCCATAGAGACAGATTTCGAGGCATCTTGGGTCTATCTCAAGAAACCTGTATTAATAAAATTTTAGAGAGATTTCGGATGAAGGATTGTTCACCAAGTATAGCTCCCATTGTGAAGGGTGATAGGTTCAATTTGAACCAATGCCCGAAGAATGATTTTGAAAGGGAACAAATGAAGAACATTCCATATGCTTCTGTTGTCGGAAGCCTAATGTATGTTCAAGTCTGCATAAGACCCAACATTGCATTTTTTGTGGGAATGTTGGGACGATATCAGAGTAATCCAGGTATAGACCACTGGAGAGATGCAAAGAAAGTAATGAGGTACCTTCAAGGAACCAAAAACTACATGCTTATGTATAGACGGACAGATAATTTGGAAGTAATTGGCTACTTAGATTCTAACTTTGTTGGATGTGTTGATTCACGCAAATCAACATCAGGATACATTTTTATGATGGTCGGTGGAGCTGTATCATGGAGGAGTGCCAAGCAGACCTTGATTGACACTTCTACTATGGAAGTCGAGTTCGTCTCCTGTTTTGAGGCTACTTTACATGGTGTATGGATTAAGAGTTTCATTTCTGGGCTTATAATTATGGATTCTATCTCCAAGCCATTGAGAATGTATTGTGACAATTCAGCTGTTGTTTTTATGGCTAAAAACAACAAAAGTGGGAGTCGAAATAAACACATCGACATTAAGTATTTAGCCATAAGGGAACATGTTAAAGAAAAGAAAGTAGTGATTGAGCACATCAGCACTGAGTTGATGATCACTGATCCTTTGACTAAGGGCACACCACTGTTTAAATTCAAGGAGAATGTAATGAATATGGGACTTGGTTCCATTATGTAGTTTCTCATTGTATGGACAATGTTATTTTAATGAAATTCTTAATTATTATGATGTTTTCCTCATATTTATATGCACCTTAATTTGATTTGAGAGAATTCATCTGTGTAGGACCAAGAATAAACATAAGGTTTATTCATTAAGAAATTGTTGCCACATAAATTATAAAAGAAATAAATACATAGTAACACATGGAAGATAATACTCGTCATAAGAGGACTTATCGCCATGATTCATGTATCTATTACTTAATACAAATTATCAATAGGTTTTAAGATGAGACATTAAGATTGAAAGTATGGACCAAGTGGGAGAATGTAAGCTCCCTTCCATATTGAACTGTCGCTCCCTTAACCGTATTGAATCGTCGTGAAACCAACCAGAATCGTAACTGTATTGAACCGCTGGGAAACCAACCCGAACTGTATTCAACCTTCAACAACTTGTTTGGAAACCAACTGGAACCATTTTCTCGTTTGGGAGCTTCTGGAATGGTCCATTACTCCATACGGTTCTTTACCTAGATATGTGGAACAATTAACAGTTAGCCAACAGAAGCTTGATGGAAGCTTGGCTATAAAGATTTTGTTTTGGTCCCCAAGCTTGCTTAATTCATTCAATCAATTTCCTTCAGTCTTACACCATCAATCAGAGTGAGCAGAGCTTGAAAGTGTCTTACAGAAAGCAAAAGGAAAGCAAAATTAGTGTGGAACTGGGAAAACTTCTGCAACAATTAGTCAAACTCAAACAACATCAATAGCCGGAGGTATGATCCATTTTGGCATCTAAATTTCTATTCTTTTGAAGAGTTTTATTCCGCATATTTTAAAATCGATTTAAATCTAACAATAAATGGTCGAAAGAATTGATTTTTGTTGAGGCTTGATAATTGTTTGCAAAGTCAACTAAGTGTAAGTAATTTTCCTACTTAGTAAGTTTCTCTTTTTAAAATGTTTTCAAATCTTGAATAAAATTTAAAATTTCTTTTAATTGACTAAAAATTTATTTTTTTAACATAAAAAATAAAATTTTATTATATATATATATATAATTTAAATAGAATTTTCTTTTAAAAATTAAATTTAAACTTATTTTTAATTAACTAAAAAAAAATTAACATAAAAAAAATTAATAATGAAAAATCTAAAAACATTTCTGACCATTAATTATAATTACAATTAACAACTAAATCATAATAAAATTTATTATAAGTCTTTACCTTTTGAAAAATCTAAAAACATTTCTGACCATTAATTAAAATTACAATTAACAACTAAATCATAATAAAATTTATTATAACTCTTTACCTTTTTACCTGGCCAGAATATAAAACTTTTAAAACAAACTTCCATCGCTATCAGACCCAACGGAACCTTTTCGAAATGTCTTTATCTACGATAGCCACACCACTTGCCAATGATAACCGTTTTTAATGTGCGTGGCACATTTAGCCGCCTTCCAATTCAAAGGCCTGTACACTTAAATCTAAACTTTCAGTGGCTTGCATATCTATTCAGATACTCTAATGGAGACCTTCTGGCCATTGACTCGACTGTCGATTAGTCCGCCGGCAACACTGTTGGTCGGTCGGACAGAAGTGAAGACCCAAATCTGTCTCCTGGATACGCTTATTTTATTTCTTTGTTTGAATTTGGACTTTCTCAACTAATCATCATTGTAATTTAGCTGTATAATTTTTATCATAATAGGTTTGGACTACGCTATTTATTTAGGGTATGGGGTGTTACATACATTTTTCGTACCAAAATTGAAGAGCAAAGGTCAATATGGGTTAAAATTATGGTTTTATTAAGATTTTTTTTTTTTAAATTATAATAGAATCCGATACAGAAATGTGTAGGAAATTATTATTTTTTTTGTTATTATGCAGAAAGGCGTACATCTATTTACAATGGGCACAATTAATGATCTTTTAACTTTATTTAACCGTAAACCCTAATCTGATGGCTATGCATTGAAGATGCTGGAATATTCTTAGTGGTCCTCCAAAATCAATGGGTCAGATTTATTGTTCATAACTTTCTTGCATTTATCAAGGCATCCATTAACATGTTTACTTTTTAACATTTACCTAATCATATTGAAAAAGGATATGTAATTGCCATGTTTCATTTATCAACCTAATGCAACCAAATGTTTCATATTAGCACAGACAAATTACCACAAACGTTTTATATTGAGGACACACTTTCTCAACCAATACCTTTCGGCTTTCTCAACCGCGAGTTAACAGTTGTGCTAGTTTAAAATTCATTTCTAAATATATAAATAGATTCAATATGCTAAAAAACTCAAAAACACTTAGATTATATAAAAATAATCATTTGTCTATAAACAATTTCTAACCTAATTTCAGTCAAAACATCCTTAAAAAAAATAAAAATCATTTCATAAAACGTTCATAAAAATTACAGAACCTCATTTTTATCGATCTTGAACAAACTGTAAAATTTATTTTAATCTCACGGGACCGCGTTTTTATCGATCGTGAACCAATTGTAAAGTTTATTTTAATCTCTGATATCTTAGTTGACAAACGTTTATTATTATTACTTTTTATATATTGTAACAACTCCTCTCATCTCACCATACAAGACAAGACGCCACAGGTCAATTTCCTGCTTCTTTCACGGTAAGAAATCTTAAATTTCTTAACATATTTTCATACATATCCCGATCCCTAAGTCATAACAGTTTAGGTATATGCGTGCCATAATAGCATACTTGACTACAGGTAACTTGACGAAACACGTTGTTGCAGATCGGAAGCGATTCGTAAAGTCACAGGTAGCCTCATTTTGAAATTCGTTCGCCATGATACATTCACTTTTCCAATACAATGCTTATGTCAGGAGACCTTATCCAATGAACTACCACCGAATCTCTCAAAATATCGACTTAATAATTTAAGTCAAGAAGGTTGTATTTAATAATTTTGGTCAATTTATCATGAGACAGTGAGCGCAGTAATGAGCTCATCTAAATGATGTGATTAAATTACTATAATATTAACAACATAGAAGTAAACACACAATCAAGTGTCATAAATTGATTATCTATGAGAATCGACATGGTTATATAGGTTCATTAGACCATGTAACTTTTTTGTTATTTTAAAAAGGTTGGTGGGCAATTTAAGGGACTCAGTGGCATTAGAGTAATGTTTTTTATTTAAAAAAATAAATAATTAAATTAAATTTTTATCCAACCTCTATTAAAATGGAATTAATGAAATATCAATACAAATTTAATTAGATATTTTTGGATATTTAAATGGAAAAAACATAAACAATGCATTTAGAATGGAAAATACATGAATAATGCATTTCGAAGATGCTATACTTTCCTATTATTATAAAAGCTTCATGGACAACATGATCTGTGTGAACGATATTAAAATATATATTCTCTGATGATTCTTTCCCAAAAGAAAGGTTCAACATAGATCACTTTTCAACATAGTGGGGATCTCTCGACTGTGTCATCCATCTATTATATTATGTTAGCATTCAGGACCGTGTCATCCATCTATTACATTATCGTAATATTATCATACTGTATATTGTGCTCCTCTCATAGTAAGCTTTTAAACTTGGATGTTTTGCTCGTGATAATATTTATGGTTTAAATAAATTTGAAGTAATAGTTATACTCTTTGTATTTTATAAATTTATTATTTTATATTTATGATATAAAAAAAATGTTTTATAATTTAGTATTAAAGAGAGTTTAATATGTGTTTATTTCATATAATATCAACATTATATTTATAATTAAAAATATTAAATTTAATATAAATTATAATATACAAATAACATTATAAAATCTAAGTTATATGTGTTAGGTAGTTGAAGCATTAAGGTAAAAAAAATAAATAATGGAAAATAAAATAGAACCAAGAACAAATCAGATATAGCAGCAATCACTCAAGGAAAAACTGGCAATGATAATCAATATTCTTATTATTAAAGGGAAAATTACAATAGTCAATCAGAGGCATATATCCATCCTCTCCTCTCTTCACACACAATGTGCTACACTATATTGTTTATTGTTCACTTCACCTCTACATACAACATCTATCAAAGAGTTAGACTGCATGCATGCACATTCTAAATTTAGCTTATATGCATCCTACCACATGGGAAATTAGTTGGCACTTTTTCAACAATCTCCACCTTGACAACAATTTTCCTGATATATCATGCCCAAATTTATTCATCACCTTTCATGCAAGTCAAGAGAAGCCAAAAACCATAACAACTCCACAACTTCTCTAACAATATTGTTACATGAACATGTCTACACGTTTTTCTCCAGTATGGACCATTCTGCCTCCATCAATAACATGTCTTATAAATTGATGCACGTGTCCCATTTTGATATGTTGGACCACTAGTCAAATGTACAATGATTTGACCACCACATAACACCTCATCCTGTAATTGTCCAAACTTATCCAATAGATCATTGCATTCTTTCAAGACATAACTTGAGGTAGGTCTCATCTTGTCCAAATTTCATGAATCATAACCATAGACCAAATCATTTCAACCACTGTAGGTGATACTTGTGCCTCTATGTTTGAAGCACCCATTTCCATGCTCTTCCCCTGGTTTTTCCATGTGTCTACTGGCAATACCAACTGCATGTGAAATGTTGACCATTTCCCATCGCAATAATCAAACTTCCTGCTAACATACAATGCTCGAGACATATAACCCTTTTCTTCTTCATTAGTTAGGATATAAACCTGAAGAAAAACTTACAATGGAAAACCAAAGGGATTTTACCAGTTTCACATTATTCACTGAATTTCCTGAATATCTTCATCACATAATTCTATTGCGATAACCAAGCTTACCATCCTTCCTATCTCTGTGTATTTCCATGCCCAAGATTTATTTTTCTACTCCTAGATCCTTTATCTCAAACGTCCTAACCAACTGAGTCAACATGTTGATCTCAAACATGCTTGTGCTTGCAACAAGCATAACATTTAACACCAAGATAATAAATATACCATAAACACAGTGGTTATACTCACTTCTTGTAAAATTTCGCTTACCATGAAGGAATCAAACATCCTCTACCATTTGTCGGGCATGCTTTAGGCCATACAATGATTCCTGATTTTGCAAGAAAATATTTTGTTGCAATTTTGAACTAACCTTTTTAGTTGTTCCATATACTTCCCCTTTTCCAAAAAACTCCTTGTAAAACATTTTTAACATCTAGTTGTATTAACTCAAGATCAAGTAACACAACTACTGCTAACACAACATGAATAGAAACAAGTTTTTAACAAATGGTGAGAAACTTTCATGGAAATCAATACCTTCCAAATACCCTTCTGCTACAAGTCATGCTTTGAACCTTTCATCTTTTACTATAATTGATTTTAAAAAATGAGATTCATCAAAAACTATATCTCTATCTATGATGATTTTGTGGGCAGTATGATCCCAGATTGTCCATCCCTTAACATCATCACCATATCAAATATCTACCTGTTTTATTTTTGTCTTACTTAGAATGATGATAAAATCCTTAAGCATCACAACCAAATAATTTCATATTTGAGTAATCATTAGATGAGATGTTCATACCTCTTCCAAAATCTTTCATTCTTTTGCAACCGATGGTGATCGAGTTATCAGATAGCACAATCTCTTATTCCCACAACTATAGTTGCAAATTGGCTTTACTGAACATGCCATTTTGATCCCATCTTCATCGCAATAATTTCCAAGTTCCATGGATATGAACCTACCTTCATCATATATTCTCAAACACTTGATTGACCTGCTAATGTTCATTTCACTACAAATCTCTAAACACATCATTCTTTCTACAAACCCACCTTTATAACCTCGACACACTGCTCCACCTCGAACTTTGCATTCAAACAAATTTGACCAAATCTAGCTAAACCAACCCAAGTGAACATTTTCCACTCACCTCCAAGGACTTTACACTGGAGTCTTAGTGCTCTATATTAACATGAACATTACCTTGACCAAATCTTACCAAGTCGACCAAATAAATCTTCACCACTTACCTCCAGGCCCATTTACAATAGAGTTCACCAAGCCTTTTATAGGATTCATTACATGCAATTCATCGACACAATACCACGAGATACCCAAAGTTAACCCAACATACATGCCCCCCCCCCACATATTCAATATACCTAAATCTATGTCTAGACTTTTCATAGGTGACTGACTAAACAAGGGGCACACATGCCTATCCAGATCTTACAAACGTATGCCCATTTACATGCAATCAATCATTTTTACAACTCCAAGGTAAATACATTTTTTTTCCTTTCACGGTGACTCAATCATCACTGCTCCACAACCTCTATACTACAGACAAATAAAACTTCATCAACTATGCATGTAGCTGGATTTGCTTCTTTTGTGGACTCATTTTTGGATGCCTCTTGTCTTTTCCAATAATCCTTCTTGAGATGCCCAGATTTTCCATAGAACCAACATTTTCCCTTACCCTTACTGTCTTTTGAGTTAGACCTGAATGTACCTTTCTGATATTTCCCTCCTTCTGTAAATTGACCTATGACCACCATTGCTTTTGTTGTTGATGTTTCTTTACTCGATCTTCTCCTCATCCCCTGAGACATCCCTCAACAGTATCATAGTCAATGGTGTCTATTGTGCTAAACCACATAGATGTGACCAGATGATCCTAGGATTCAGGTAATGAACACAATAGCGTAATTGTCTTGTCCTCGTCTTCATATTTTACTTCCATACTATATAATTGACAAATCAGAGTATTGAAAACATTTAATTGATCAACAATTTTTGTACCTTCTTTCATCTATAAGTTGTACAACTGCCTCTTCAAGAAGATTTTGTTTGTTAAGAAATTTTTCATGTAAATACTTTCAAATCTATTCTAGAAACCTGTTGTTGTCTCCTCTCCAAATATTTTAAACAAAAATCCATCTGCCAGACACAAACAAATGGTACTGAGGGCTCTTGCATCTAGATCTTCTCAGTCCTCATCTATCATACTTGTCAGTTTATATGTCTTTCCCGTCAATGCCTTTTACAATCATTTTTTCACAAGGAGATCCCACATCTTGAGCTTCCATAGCTTAAAGTTATGCTTGTCGCTGAATTTCTCCACCTCCAACATAGAACTCTACACTTTCGCCATTAACACAAAAACCCACCCAAACCAGTTCTTATAAAACCAAGTCTTCTTAATATGTAGTAATAATAATATTTCAAAATTGAACCCCAAAATATTTAAATAAAAAATTTAAAACAAAATAAATATTTAATATATATTTACTTAAAACCTTACAAACAAAAAACGTCCACTTTAAAAGCATCCACCCATTTGTTTTAAACATCCTCCATCCATTAACAGATTTTACCAAGGGCGATTCTCCATGTGCATAATGTGCTTACCTCGTACTTTATGCATATAAGGCAACCATACTTAAAATAATGTGATAATACCTTGTGAGTCCAATGCATATACCTCAAAATCAATTTAAATGATTTTCAACGGTTAACCCGCCTGAGGAGCGATGATCTGATATCCACGGGTATCACGCCTCCCATATATCCCAAACAACAATGATCCTGAAACTGAAGGGTATCTCACCACTCCACAGAGCTTGTTCAAGCATATATCAATATCTCCCATTCCCATTTAAGTAGAATGTACTCGTCCTTTACTTTGTGGTTTGCAGATATTTGATCCAGCAACCAACCTTTGATTTCTTTTGCGTGAACGACCGTCTTCTTTATGACAGCGACCCCAACGACCAGCGACTTCCTCTGTGGATTTGATTCTGAACAAGTATTCCTCCTTAACTCTCGGATCCTTCAACTTTGCGCTTGGCTAATCTGCTATTTTTCTCTTATTTTTTACCTTCGCTCTCAGATCCTTCAAATCTGTGCTCCGATACTACTTGTTAGGCAACATAAGCATTAACATAACAAGATTTTAATGGCAATAAAAATAGAACCAAGAACAAACCATAAACAATAACAATAACACAATTGACACAATGATTTACGTGGAAACCCAATATGAGAAAAAACAAGTGGAAATGATAATTGATATTCTTATTATTCAAGGGAGAATTACTATAGCCAATCACATGCATACAACCATCCTCTCATCTCTTCACGCACAATGTGGTACACTACATTGTTTATTCCTCACTTCACCTCTATGAGTATGCTCGTATATATAACATTTATCAAAGAGTTAAACAAATTGATTATAATATGATCCACCAATTACACAAAATGATCATTATAATGTATATGCATGTACATTCTAAATTTAGTTGATGTGCCTCAACCACATGAAAAATTAGTTGACATGTTTTCAACAATATGAATGATGGAAAAAAAAACAATCTCATTGATATAATTCCTAATTATTATTATCAACACACAATCCCCTCTCTCTCTCTCTATATATATATATTTTAAAAAATAAATCTTAAGTAACTCTCTCCTTATTTATTTTTATGAATATTGTTGTCAACACACAATCCCCCTCTCTCTCTATATATATTTGTTTTAAAAAATAAATCTTAAGTAACTCTTTCCTTATTTATTTTTATGATTTTTCATAATTACTATAAAATAATGTGGTAAAGTAATATTTTAGAAAAATAAAGCTTATTTTGCTTTTCTATTATTTTAAATATTTTAAAAAAAAATATGATCTATCATGTTATCATAAGAGGTGTATAGTCGTAAACATGGGAATATATATGAAAATTTTGCACAACATAGAGACCATGGAAGAGGTCATAGAAGTTTTATAGGATGTAGAAGAGGTTTTGGTGGTTACATCTATAGAATATATTATTGCACATATGGAGATGAAGGATATAAGTCATTTAAGTTTTTAAAATAGCAATGAATATGTGAAAATGAACAAAACAACTTAATTAGTCTAAGGAGAGATATTATATCACTAATAGATAATGACAACATGTTATGAACAAAATGCTTAAAATATCATAACAGATCAAAATACACACCATGTACAACAATGTGAGTGTGGAGTACAACTTCAACATAGCTAAGATAGATAAGTTACAGAATAAATAATTAAAGAATAGGAAAATCTCCTCCAAATATCCAAATACATTCATATATCACAATTCACATCCCTCAATGATGAATACATGATCTCTATACATACCTATTCACACCTACACATAAGACCCATGTACTAGTAGGTTGACACTATTAAATATATATTTACACATTACATGTATCCTGAGCCTCATATATGCCCTCCTTGAAATCCTATTATATACATTTAACCTTATATATACTCTCTTAGGTCATAACACAACGAGAGAAAAACATGTAAAAACTTGACCCAAATAAAAATCGTAAAATCAATAAATGAACAACTCGCATTGAAATATAATCAATGGTTGAAAAAAGATTGTATCTCCATGACAATGAAAATATGTAGCTAAGTGCTACAAATTTATCATAGAAAATAGAAAATATGGTTTCCATAAATATGGTAGAAAAAAGAAGTTAGCATGACATCAGCATCGTTACCGTACATTCTATTTTGGCTTTGACATGGTTATGAAGTAACAATGATTCACTAGTGCAAGGTATGATTTAACAAGTTAGTGACATATGTGGCATCATTCTCATGAATGAATAATAGGAAATGCAATGGTAGTATGACAACGCATAAACATAACAAAAATACCTACTCCATCACGAAGGAATGAATAATACATCACGAAGGAATGAATAATAGGAAATGCAATGGTAGTATGACAACGCATAAACATAACAAAAATACCCTCTCCATCACGAAGGAGAGAAGTAGATCCCACTTCTTATTATTAAAAGACAAATAACCCATTGATGTATTTTTATTGCCTACAAATAAAGCTCCCATGCACAGTGAATGAAAGATAAAAGAGTGTTATGTGATTTGGTCGAAAGAAAAGGGATTATAACAATACATATAGAATTTGTTTTTTATCCATAGTTTGTTTGTAATAAACACTATCTTGATTGATTTATATTTCAAAACTTTGGATTGATTTATATTTCAAAACTTTGAATTCAATTTTGAGAAGAAATGATTTACAAGTTAATAAAAAACATAGTTTGTTTGTATAATAAAAATATATTTATTGATTTATATTTTAAAACTTTGGATATTTATTGATTTATATTTTAAAACTTTGGATTGATTTATATTTCAAAACTTTGAATTCAATTTTGAGAAGAAATAATTGATAAGTTAATAAAAAATATAGAGGAAGTGCATTTAAAGTTAATTTATTAGTAATGCAAAACACATTATTAAAGATGAATAATTGAAAATAACATTGTAAATTTTATTTTACAAATTTGTGAAATTAAGGAATAAATTCATTTAAAAGGTGATTAATAATGATATATTTTAAATATATTTCTTAAATGTTTAAATAATAATAATAATTTAATTGAAATTTATTAATTAAATGATTGAATGTTTAGTTAGCTTGAGTGGGTCTAATGGTTAAGAACATGTGTGTCCCTCTAAAAGGTCACAAGTTCAAATCCAAATAGCTGGGAGGAGGAGGTTCCTTGTCCCACAAATAAGGGGGTCTCATACACCTATTTGGTGTGGTTTGGACTCATGATATTAAAATTGTTGTTCAAGCTAATGTTCTTCATGAGCTACATTGATAATGTTGTTCATGAGCTACATAGTGAGACTGGACATTGGACAATCTACAAAACACCATGACATGAAAGACTATGCCACCTTTGTGACACCAAAAGGGTTGAAGAAGAAAACCAATACCCAAATTAGATATTAATTTCAAAATATATGTTATAATAGTGACCTTTCTAACCTTCTAAGTCATCAACACTATAGTGATATTGGAACACTTCTTTTAATTCTTTTTGCTTATCCAAATAACATTATAAAGAAATCTAAGTAATCTCTTATTTTTCTTAAGGTCTAATAGACCAATTTTGATCTATTAGATATTAACCACCATCATCATATTTGTATTATTATTATCTTTATAAAGATGATATATTATATAAATAATCTATATAATATTATTTATTTTTATATAATAATTCAAAGGTCACAAGTTCAAATCCAGAAGGGGTAAGGTATATATATCTTCGTAGATTTTACCAATCAAATCACTAGATTAAACTTATTTTTTAAACCTTTAAAATTAATCTGGATTAAACCCAAAATATCACCTTTTACACATATCTAATCAATGCACATTCATTTGTGACAACTCACTAACTTGTTCCCAAAATGACATACCAAGTTATATGATAACTTATTTATTAAATTGATATCAACGAAATCAAACATTGCATCTAGGGTATAAGACATTGAAATATGACATTGAAATATCATAAGGGTTGCAACAAGTTTCACAAGAGTATCGATGCATGTCCTAAATAATCTCTAAGAAGTTATTTTAACCCTCAATTAATAACACAAAACACTCCATTCACATTTGTTAAAAATTATTATTATTATTATTTTTGTGCGCAATAGTAAAAAATATAAAATTCAAACCTGTGTTAAAATAAAAAAAATGGATAGGAAATATGAAAATTGTAATAGCAACTAGTATTTGGTTTTATATATATTTTAACAACTCTCAGCTCGCCATACCATAGCATGACATCACAACACAAGACAACGGACACAGGTCAATTGTTGCTTCTTTCACGGTCAGAAATCTTTTGTTTACATATTTTCATACATATCCCGAACCCGAAGTCATAACAGTTTAGGTAATGCGTTACTGTACTGGGCAAGTAACTTGACGAAACACGTTGTTGCAGATCGGAAGCGATTCGTAAAGTCGTAGGTAGCCTCATTTTGAATTTCGTTTGCTATGATTCATTCACTTTTTCCCTACGATGCTTCTGTCAGGAGACCATATCCAATGAACTACCACCGATTCTATCAAATTATCAACTTGGGTCCAGAAGCTTCTTTTTAATAATTTTGGTCAATTTGCCCTCAGACAGTGAGCTCATCGTGATTAAATTATTATAATATTACCAACATAGAAGTAAGCACATACACTTGTGTCATAAATTGATTATCTGCGAGAATGGATAGGTTCGTTAGGTTCGTTAGACACATG
>JZKD02S1970449.1:172816-190550 GCA_000966675.3 Picea glauca
AATCTCAATTAAAAATAATTAAAATATTTAAATAACAACATATAAATTAAAATTTACACATTAAAAAATTTGATGCTTCTTAATAATTGATAAATCTGGATTTAAAATAAATCTACACTAATTCAATATAAAAAATAAATTAAAAATCTAAAATTAATAATAGTTCAAAAAAATGTGTAATAAAAACTAAAATTGATATCATGTTATATAGTATTGCAATATTATAACTGCAAAACAAAACATTCAAATAGTAAAAGAATGTAACCATTGCGGGAAAAGAAAAATCAACCAAACGTTAAAAAAACTTGCATAGTATCTGTCCATATCTGTTACCAACTCTCACATATCTGTCAATCTCTATCACTAGTTAACGAACAATGGTATAAACTATATTTGCTCAATAACGACACTTGTAGTTTGGATATTCTCAACATGGCAAGCAATGGCAATTGCTGGAGAATATGAGACGTGTGTCAGAGAGTATTAGGGACGTTAGTTGTTTTCAATGCCGCGAGAGACGCATGGACTTGTGAGTACAGTTCTACAGTTGTGGAATGAATGATATTTTATAGTCAGATGTATGCATCTTAATGGCATTTTTGCAGCCACTTTTGCTCAATTATTGCACATCCCTTTCGCATAAGTTTTTGAACGGAAAGTCAACCTGGAAGCCTTTTAAATAGAAATAAGCTTAAATTTATTAAAATAATAGGAATGATTTTTCTGACTGCTATGATCTTTCTGTTAGGATTTTTACAGCCATAGAGATTAATTCTGCAACAGAAAACCAAAACCAAAGAAAACATGTATAGATTCAATCATAGAGGAGACAATAGTTTACATGGTAAAACCCTCACGGTGAGGGAAACATCCGGAGGACAATGGCAACAACATTCTTATTGTTCAATAAACTGGAGATTATTTTAGTTGAGTTGTTAAAACAAGAAACACTAAATCTGCCACAAAACGTGGTTAGGCAAAACCGCTTTATCCCAGATTTGTTAGGCAAAACCGCTTTATCCCAGATTTGTTGTCACCTTCCAACAATCTTCACCTTGACAAAAATTTGCCTAATGCCTTGTCCAATTTGATTCATCACCTTCAAGAGAAGCAAATCACAACCACAACTTCTCTTCAATATTGGTTCCAAAAACATGTATGTACAACTTGCTCGAATATGAACCACTCCACCTCCATTAGTAACATGTCTTACAAAGTGATACCATGTCCAATTTAGGTAAGCTGAACTATGTGTCAAATGCACAAGGCTTTGACTACCACAGAAACAAAACCTGCACTTTGTCCAAACTAACCCAATGGTCTGTTACACTCATAAAAGATAGAACCTGAAGTAGATCTCTTCTTGTCCAAATCCCCCTGCAAAATCTGAATGATCAGAGACAAAAAACATTGAAACCACTGTAGGTGATACATGTGCCTCTAAAGTACCGAAGCACCCATTTCACTGCTTTACCTTTCCATCGCATACTTTATACTTCCAACTAGCGTACAATGCACGAGACATAACCTTTTCTTCCATATTACAAGGATATACACCTGAAGAAAACAAATGGAAAGCCAAAGGAATATTTCCCGGTTTCACATTATTCTTGTTGAATTTCCTGTGTATATTTTCCTTATAGTGCAACTGTGATAACCAAAGCTTACCATATTTCCTTCCTCTATGTATTTCCATGCCCAAGATTTGTTTTTTATGCTCTTTGATCCTTCACCACGAACATCCTTGCCAACTGAGCCAACCTGTTGATCTTAACCATGATTTTACTTCAAAAAACATATCTTCAGCAATCTAAACACCAAGATAATGAATGTACCATAAAAAAAATTTGGTTAAATTCATTTCTTGTAAAACTTGGCTCACCATGAAGGAATCACCCATCTTGTATCAATGCCTGATGCGCATTTTAGGCCATACAATGACTACTTGAGCTTGCAAACAAATCTTTTGTTGTGATCCTGAACAAAATCTTCGGGTTGTTCGATATACATATTATACATATCTCCTCATACAAATCTCCATAAAAATTGTCTTAGCATCTAGCTACAACAACTAGTGCCAATGCTACATGAATACAGAAAAGCTTAACAACTGACGAGAATATTTCATGGAAATCAATGCCTTCCAAATACCTTTCTGCTATCAGTCATGATTTATACCTTTCATCTTTTAGTATTCCTGATTTGAGAAGAAATCCATCAAACACTATCTTTGTTAATGATGATCTATATCCCTTAACATCATCATTATAACCAACAAAGATCTACCTGTTTGATCTCAATCCTACTTAGAATGTTGATGAGAGCATGAACATAAAAATCAAACAATTTCAAAAAACTGAGTAATCACAAGAGAAGACATGTTCAATATACCTCTTCCAGAATCTTCCAACCTTTTGCAACTAATGGTGACCGATTTGCCAGATAACACTTAATTTCTTCTGACCACAATTCATGCTACAACTTGGCATTACTAAAGATGCCATTCGATCCAATTGTCCTACAATAATTTCCAAAATTCCAAATAATATGAACCTACCTCCATCATGTGTTCTCAAACCCTTGATTTAACCTGTCAATACTTAAACACGTCAGTCTTTCTATTGACCCAACTTTTTGATCAGGGCACCTTCAATGCTCCACCTCAAACTGAGTATTCGAAATCTTGACCAAATATGGCCAAGACTGCCAAATGATCTTTTTACTGCTCACCTCCAAGCCACTTTACAATGGAGTTTCACTGAGCCGTTAAACATGCTCCATGGCATGCAATTCTATGGACACCATACCACGAGCAACCAATAATCATGGGCCCGAAACCCACAACTGTAGACCTATGTACAAGGTTTTAACTCATGACTCATGCTCCCCACCCCTCTTTAGTCTACCTAAATCTATGTCTAGACTTTTCATAGGTAACTTAACAGAACCAGGGGTATGCATGCCTAACTAGGTCTTAGAACAATATGCCCAATTACATGTAACCAAAAAATACAACTCCATAACAAAAATAAATGTTCACTTCGTAACTTTAAAATTACCTTTGTTGCGATTACTTCCATTTACCAACACTTATGTATCTGGTTGCTTGACCGTAGAGTTGTTACAAACATATCTGCCATTTTTTGAGCACCTTTCCTCCATGCGAATATATCTGGGCATGCTTCCATAGCCACAAATCTACTCCACACATAGACAACCCGAGCCTTCAACTCAACTCTCTCTTTCAACCGGCATGGCCTCTTCCTTCAATAGCGCATCTTGAAATCAGAAAGTGATACCATTATATTAGATCTGACATCTTTGCAAACTCATGCTCCAAGAGCATAAATTTTACGGGGCTCCACCATGTAGGCCCTCCCATCTTCGATGCAGGATCACCTTTCACATGATGGCTTTGTCTCCAGTGCCTTGAAACCCAAAGTGCCTGGTTCCTCTGTGCTCCATCTCTACAGCCAAATCAATATGATTATCATCCATGCAAGTAGCTCCTTTCTGATACTCATAAACAAGGACCTTGTTTGACTTTCACTGCATCAATCATGTTTCATTATCAACCTCTCTTTCATAGAGGAAATTTCGATTGTTGACTGCAAAATTCTATGTTTAGAATTTTCTTGAAACACCTTTTGATGCCCTTAACATGCTCGAACATGTAGCTTGAAGTCACACTTCCTTCTGCTAATTGATCCTTGGCAACGGGATTCATTCACTAGACCTTTTCTTTCTCGGGCTAGTTAAGATCTCAACAGATCTAGGCTTTCAAAAACCAATTTTACCAGGCCCAATGGATACACAACTACACAACTTAATAGTTCAATTATTACAAAGAACAAGGCATTTCATCATGCTTCTCATGGTATACACATTTGGTTAGGTTAATGTGCAATATAATTGCAACCGCCCCAAGAAACCACCATTTTTAAACATACCATATCAATACTTGCACCCTCGAGCCTTTCAAACACATGCATGACAACATATACATAAAATAGAAATGGCTCGCGGCCTGATGCACAATGCATAAAATAGCTCATTCATGTAGCTCACCTCTAGCTCTGCTCTTCTTTTCACAAGCGACAACCAACTTTAATTCACCATCAACTCCCAAACAAACTGAGACAAACATAACCAATACAAGTTTTCCATCCTCTCAGCTTTTCCATGCCATTCCACTACTTGACTGTGTGCATATATACTTTGGAAACTATCTCCCTTTGCATCTCTCTACTGCAATCACAAACCTTTTCATCGATTCCAATTCCATCCAACTCAGACACCTTTACTGGGAAACACACACTGGATCTCTCACCAAAAACAGATCTGGAATTTCTACACAGAGATCCCCATGACGTTTCACTCCAAAATATCGGCCCCTCTGTGCTCAATTATCATAGTGACTTTACCATCACTAGGCTATATATTACCTTACTTATCATTGTTCACCAAAGGCCAAATAACCCCTGCAACACCTCCACTTTAAAACTTGATACTTTGCATCTTTGCCATTACCTCAGAGGGAACCAGATCAAGACTTATAAAATCATAACTTTTGAATTCAAATGGGAATAAATAAATAAAAATTTAAATTTATCACCTTATACCTCCCATTCCATATTCATCCACCATATATAATAAGCCACGATTCCTTGAAAAAACCACCTTCTAAATGATCCACCACATATTAATAAAAAAATTATTTTAAAGAATCCACCCACGTGATCCACTTTATAACATGCCATCCACATGATCCACTTTTAAACCAAAGTATTAATACATAGCCTCGATCCACCTTTATGTTAATAAACTTTATACCAAAAAACAAAAAAAATTATTGTAAAAACTTTCATACCCGTGTTACAGGATTTTTCGCTCCTCCTGATGGTTTAATGGTGCGACAAAATCATGTGGAAGCCAAACCGTAAGTTCATCTTAAAATTTTCTCTCCCTAAGCCACTTTGAACCCATGAAAAATCCTAATTTTTGCCCCCTTTATCAGTGCAAATTATCGCTCGTCCCTCAGTGCTAGACCCGTGAAAATTTTCGAATTTTCGCTCCCTCAATACGGTAGACAAGGTGATAAATTAATCAAAGTATCTCATCTTCATGAAAGGGATAAACATAGTTGACACTCCCTCCACTAGGGGAGCCCAGCGCTGACTTGGAAGTAGTGCTCCCTTCAACGATCTCAACTCAGCGATCTCAACGCAGCAATGATATAAACACAACGATCTCAAATCAACGATCTCAATGCAACGATATCAACTCAGCGATCTCATCGTAGCAACGATCTCAACTAAATAGATCTGATACAACTTGTTAGGATATTTAAAGTCAAAGAGATTAATTTCGCAATAAAAAACTAAAGAAAATATGCGCAGATTCAATCACATAGGAGACAATAGTTTACGTGGTAAATCCCTCAGGGTGAGGTAAACATCCACAGGACAATGACAACAACATTCTTATTGTTCAATAAACCGGATATTACAACCAGCAGCCTGGAGAGGGCTTGAAGCCCTGACTCAATATCTACCTCAAAGGCGTATGTATTTAAACAACTTCTCATTCAATTATAAAAAACTGAATACAATAACTACTGCCCCTATTTTAGCTGAGTTGTTAAAATAAAAAACACTAAATCTGCCACAAAACGTTGTTAGGAAAAACCGCCTTATCCCAGATTCGTTGTCACCTTCCAACACTTCCAAATGTCATTCAATTACTAACATTATTTTATTTTTTATTTTGTTAGTTGTTGAAATGGTTTTGGTCTTTTTTTTGGAATCTGTTAACATAAATTTGGATGAAATCTTAATTTTCTGTTATTTAAATTATATTTTTCAATGAATAAATGGATGTGTTGAAAATCTTATGGGGCAGTGAGATTATACATAGTTAACCACTCAAATTTGAATATCCATCAATTTCAAACAAAATTAAACAAAAAATATTCCAAAAAAAAATCAAAACATAAAACGTTTAAACCAAAACATTTTTTAATTGTATAAGATTTAAATTCTTCATCTTTATGTTTGCTTATCTCCTCCCATAAAATTGGAGTGTATCCATGTTCCAATTTTTATATTCACCGTGTTTTTTTGTTTTTCTTGTTATTCACTTCATAAGAAGATTTATAGCATTTACCTTATTTGTTCAATAATTTTAATTCACGAATCAATCCATTATAGGATCGAGTTGTGATGGAAATCGATAAATTTAGTAAAATGGAAATAACTCGTTTAGCATACTCAATGTTGTAAATAACCATTTTTAAATAAGCATGAAAAATCCTAAAATCCTTTTAACATATTGGGAAGTTCATTCTATTTAACATATTTGGATGATCATTTTTAAAGTTTTTTTTTTATATATATAATTGGATTTTTAACATATATTGATGGTCCTTCTTACTATTGGAAACATGCCAACGAATTTCCTTATGCTGTCACATACACATGCACGTAGTTATGTTAATGTCCATGTATGCATTCTATTTATAAAAAGCTCATGTAACTATGTGATCTCTATTCATAACCAGTTTTTATAACTGAGTGAAAGATGTTATATATGTGAGCATACCCATAGAGGTGGAGTACAATGTAGATGTTATATATGTGAGCATACCCATAGAGGTGGAGTACAATGTGAGTGCAAGCGTGTGCAAGGAGCATAGAGCAGAGTGTGTGAGGAGAGGATGATTGTATGCCTTTGAAGGCTATTGTAATTCTCCCTTAAATAATAAGAATATGGATAATCATTTCCTATGTTTTGCTTCCACTGCCTAACACTTACTAAGACATTAGACATGAGTCTTTTTTTAATTTGTAAGGTTATTCAAATTATGTATCATATATTTTCATCGTTATAAATTTTTAATAGTTTAATGTTTTCTAGTTAAAGTTATAACATCCCGCTCTTGTGCACTGAGAAAACTTATTCTTTGAGGACACTTGCTTGCAAGCGATCCAGATTGTTATACTATTAAAACATTTGATTTTGATTATGAGGAGTTATGGGTTGATAGCATGTTGTTTTGCTACATTAACATAGACAGGTGCTATTGACTCGGTTTTACAGAGTGTGTAGGATTTTGGACCTCGAGGATGCAGAGGCATTGATGGAACCCCTTGGACTCCGGATCAAGTCAGGGAGTGAACTATTGGGGTTTGACTGTTTTATATGTGATATTAGTGCATTTGATTAGATGATATGATATGAATATATTTCTGACATGATTCATTGATGATGCAGGCTGACAATAGTTTGTCGACCAAACTCACATGTGGAGTAGAGGGGTCATGCACAACTACCAGAGACGTTGAGGGAGAGGTGTGGACAACAACACTGCCACAGCCTACTAGCACTCCCATCGTGGCTCGGACTGTAGGTTAATGAATACCTAGTTCAAGAAGACCCAGGATGTCGTGAGGGCCGACTGTGATAGTCGCTCACGATGATTCTAAGGGGCATGCAATAAGGCAGGGGCCTTGTTCCTTAAGGCCCTTAGTCTCTCACAAGATCACATGACGTAGTTTTGACTCCAGGGGATTTTGATGTCTACCAAGTCAGTCGAGAGGTGAGTGGCACCCTTGGAGAACATGGTGTGTCCTGAAGGCCACGTCGCGCAAGAAAAATGGAAAGAGGCGAGTGGCACCCTTGGAGCATGTAGTGTGTCCTGAAGGGCACATTGCACAAGAGAAACAGGAAGAGGCGAGTGGCACCCTTGGAGCACCTAGTGCATCCTGAAGGGCACGTCGCATTGTTATTTAATAATTGGATAAACCTAGATGGATTTAGGACGAATAATGTGTTAAGGGAGATTTAAAAATTTTCCCCTAATAAAATGTCGCCCAGCCTAGGAAAATAAAGTCTAGGTCTAAATTATACTTGTGATAAAATTTTTATCTATTTATAAAAAATATATATACATAAAACTAAAAATAAAATAAATAATAATGATAATATTCATTAATCTTGGGACAATAAGGGGGGTAAGAAATTAAATTGATTTATAAAAATCATTTGGGATAAAATTTAAAAAGAGGGAAATCTAAAATAATTAGGAAACTAGGAAAAATCATGAACATAAAAAAAATAAAGGGGAAACACAAGGAAAAAGTAGATAGTCTAACTTAGTAAGGTATCTAGCATTTAAGAACTTTCTAATTTAAACACAACTAGTAAATAAATAAGGGGGAAAGTCATTAAAACTTGTAAGGGGATATGGGGACACCTAGGAGAGATTATAGGAGTGCCTTTAGGTGAGTGAGGGAAATAGGGATAATTAATTAATTAATGAATTTAATTTATGGAGGAATGTAGGGGATGGGTGACACATGTACGAGGAGGATTATTATGAATTAAATTAATGAACAATAAATTAAAAGGGATTTTGGGAAAGTAATTGACTTAGAAAATCTATATAAAGGAGGGAGGAGGAGGAAGATAGGATCTCTTATGTTTCTGTAACGTTACGCAGTAGAAATATATACTTGATTGACTTAGCTTGTGGGATTTGGGATACCCAGCTCGGTGAGGAGTGGTAGCTTGGCCTTGCGAGGCAAGCTGGGAGCTAGTTGATTCTCTAGTTAGTGTGTGTGGCCCCTTTGTGTCTCAGGGGGTTAAGGGGCAAGAAGAGTACCCCTAGCATTGCCTGGGAGGTACCAGTGAGGTCTCATCGGTCGACAAGTAGGAGTTGCACGGAGCGCGCGGGACATCAACTCAGAGCGGGCAATTGGGAAATGGTATGCTTTATTTATGTGTGATATATTGTTAGTATGATTTATGCTTTCAGATCTATATGCTTAATGAGGTAAATAAAATGATGGTCTTAGCGTTCTAGTTGATGACTGAAATTCCCCCATAGCCTTAGATTGATGTTGATTGATTTCCCATAGCCTTCAATCCCCGCATGTCTTAATCGTCCTAAGGTTGATTGATTGTGATGATTGCGGTTCATTTTTGCCTTTGTCCTTAGCTCATCAGTTCATGCCTGAGCAGTCGGCTAGGATCCTAATCTACGGTCGTCGCTTCAGAATTAGTAGACCTATGGATCTCAACGCCCTATTTTTCTGTGCGTGAATGATGAGTGAAGGATGTTCCTATCAGTGGTCTACCTCTGATGTTGTTTGTCCATGGTTTATTGTTTGTTTTGTGCTCTGATGTGTCTAATTAACCCTACAAAGTTTGATTGATGGTGAATTTTTCTTTAAACTCGACATTTTAATATCCCGTTTTTATCTCGTTTTATACCTCGTTTTTATATCTTGCTAAAAATTTCCTTCATTTTTATATCTCGTTTGGTTTTCCTGGTGATTGCTACTTCTTCAGTTACACTTCGTTGACATGGGGGCGAAATTTTCCCAACAAACCCCTTTTTTTTATTCTTGTCAGTTGTTTGGATTGCCATGCACTTGACAAAGCTACATGCCTTTCGTTCTAGACAACCAATGTGTATTGGTTAAGAAGAATTTTACTTATGGGTGTTTTATTGAATGGTTAATCTTAGCGCATTAAATCATTTGGATGTATTAACCTCAGTGAAATTTTAACTGTTTAAACTCAACGATTGATTTATTTGAGTGTTAGTATCTCTGCGAAATTGAATAGTAGACCAACATTTCTATCCCTGAGTTATAGCATCTTAATACTGAACTCACCATCATTTATATAACATAATTTTATAGCGCTTACCCAGTAATTTACCACAAAATTATCTTATTTCAGGGATTGGAGGAGCCCCTGTTAACTACCACGAATTTTAACTTGTGTAACAACATTTTTTCCCCTTATTTGTGTAGCGTATGTTGTTGATTGAGTTTTGTTGTGAATGGACATGATTTGCCCTTAAATGTTGATTGAGTTTTGTTGTTGAATGGACACAATTTTTCTTATCTAATGATGACAACAAAGTGATTCCCTTCGGGGGTGTTTGGTACAACAATTTGCTTAATTATCAATGAAAGAAAGTATGTAATTCCTTCTGGTGTGGTTGGTATAGTGTATTTGCCTAATTATTAATGACAAGCAATGTAATTCCCTTCTGGTGCATTGGGTACAGCGATTTTCTTATTATATAATGACAGAAAATATATAGCTCACTTCCGGTGTGTACTGTATAGCAATTTCGCCTTGGACCAGACCATGAGTTTTACTTCTTACCTGGCAAGGTTACCCTCCTTAGGAATGCGCTGGCATTCACCATTGCCCTGCAATTTCTGAAGGGGTTTCTTGCCTGAACTTTTACATTTCGTTTTCACTTGAATGAGTTATGCATTTATGGCGTTATGCATTTACCGCTTATGTTTTTACTGAGTTTAATGGTAATAAACTCTTATGCATTTATTGAGTTATGTGTTTACTGCATTATGTGTTTACTATGTTATGCATTACTGAGTTATGCATTTACTGAGTTATGCATTTACAACATTATGTATTTATTGCTTATGCATTTACTGCTTATGCTTTTATTGAGTTCAATGGTAATAAACTCTCACCTGTTGGTACAACCTTGGATAGTGGAACATTAATTGGGACAACCCCCCTTTTAGTGGCTATATGATAGCATTCCCAGACCTCCACTTTAGTCATGGACATCTGTTTCGACCTTAACACTTTTATTTTGGCTAGATAGCTTTTCGAAAGAATTTTTGTTAATTAGCACCTTAATCATAAGCTTTATGCATGATAATGAGAATGTTCTTTTATTATTTTGGTATTTCTGAGAATAGATTGCATTAATGATCAGTAGTTATGTTAATTGCCATGTTAATTGCAATGTTGATTGCTATGTTGATTGCCATGTTTATTGCCATGTTAAATGCTACAACGATGATAATTGCTACAACAATGTTACTGGTTATGTTAATTGCCATGTTAATTGCAATGTTAATTGCTATATTAATTGCCATGTTAATTGCCATGTTAAATGCTACAACGATGTTAATGGACAACAATTTCCTTCTTAATGTTAATAGACAACTAGTTATTTGGTACGGTTACTATAGATAGACGACATGTGTAATATAATTGGTTTGCAAGTGTTATAATGGTAGAATTCTAGATTGATATGGTTAATGTGGTTATATATTGTTAATTGATAGCTAGATTGTAATTTTGGGATTTATTTAGAATTGCCCAATTAGATGGTGATTAATGATTAAATGAGATTAGTGAGTATTGACCAAATTGTAGATTGAACTTGCTGAATTAAATTGTAATTAATGATTAAATGAGATTGATGAGTTTTGACTAAACTGTAAATTTTACTTGCTAAATTAGAGTGCAACTAATGTTAAATTAGATTTGTAATCATTAGCATTAGACTTGATGAATAAGTGAATTTGTTGGCGAAGTTGTGTAACAACTTGCATTTTCTTTTTGACGTAATCTCGCATCTCGTCGACTTGTTGCCTGGGGTATGTGCGTAGTCTTCTTGTCATTTGTTTCACATCCTAGCGTGCTAGATTTTCTTGAATCCTTGGTCCCATTGGGATGTGTTGCGCCAAGGTTATTGACGCGTCTATCATCTAGGGATGGCGTGATTCCTGATGAGGGGATCATGGCACACCCTATTGGATAGAAATGAATGATAACTTGGCCAGAGTCGGTGTCTTTCGTGAGAGAGTTGTCGAGCGTTGTAAGTTTTCTTTTGGCGCATGGGTTGAATTCCTTCATGCATTTGGTTCGCGCGCCTTGAGGTTTTAGTCTTGTCGGTTAAGGTCATTATGTCAGGAGGGGGATGTTGTCTCTTATCTTGTAGGCGTGTCTAATTGCATCGGGTGGGTAGTCGTTCCTTCTTGTTGTCCTATGTATGTCTCGCCTAGTTTCTCTTGTGCTAGTGCGTGGAGTCATAGTAGCCTATTTCTTGGACCGCGTGCTTGTGTTCTTCATCAGTTGTGTGGTTAACTGTTGTTGTCATCACCATCTTGCCTTTCAAACTAAAAAAAAAATCGCACTTCTTCTTTACTTATAGTTGTGAAGAAGGGGTTGTTACATTTGGTATCAGAGCGGGGTTCAACCCGCGACTTGGGATCACTAAGGATTTTGTTGTTATGATTTTATTATAATGTTGCTAATTGATTTGACTTGTATCTGTGCAGGTAATCATGGTTAGAGGATGTTGCAGAGGAAGATGAAGGGGTGTTAGGGGAGGAGGCACGACGCCTCCAGTAGCATCCACGCCTGAGGGGTCCAACTCCCAAGGAGACGAATAGGTTGTCGAGCAAGAGCAGATAGTGATGGGTGACATGGTTGGGCTAATGAGGTCTTTTCAGCCATTTGGACAGAGATGAGGCCAGGGCACCGACAACCCATGAGGGTCCACTGCACGCTCTGATTGGTATAGGTAGCATTCACCGTGAACTCGAGAAGGTCAAATTTCCTGAGTTCTCTAGTGCCCCAGACGGCGCATCCGGTGAGGCATGGTTGGAGAATATGGCAATGTGATTTTCACTTTTTGACTATACCTCCAACATTAAGGTCTACATGGCGGTCTTTCAACTAAAGGGGAGCGCTCTTCTATGGTGGAAGACGCTCCTACCACAATTGAACATGGCCATCGAAGATGTGTCATGGGAACTATTCAAGGAATGGTTCTGAGAGAGGTACTTATCAGAGGAATTCAATGAACGTCAGCTCAACGAGTTCAATGCCTTACGACAGGGTAGTCATACAGTGCCCGAGTACGAGGCCCGTTTCATGGAGTTGCTTCGGTATGCTCTACATCTTAATACAGAGAAACTTAAGGTCAACAGATTCGTGTTTGGCCTTAATGGTAGCATACATGCAAAGGTTAGGATTATGATGCCTCAGACCTTTCACGATGTCATCCAGAAGGCCCTCATAGCAGAGGAGGAGCTTATTAGCAGGTGTCAAATAAGGACTCCAACGAGACCAACAGGGTAGGTGTCATCTAGTGTGTATCAGCATCAGACACCAACCAGACATATGCCAGGACATTGTGGCTTCCAAAGGCGATCCACTTTCACTACATCTCAGCAACCGATGCCTTAGCAGTGGACACCTTATCGAGGACCGCAACGTCGACCACAGGAACAACAATTTAGGCCTATTCAACTGAACAGACTAGGATTCTAGGCCGATGGTTTGTCATCTTCTATTTCAGGTACCAGGAGTACTAGACCGCAGAAGGGGTGTTGGACGTGTGGGGAGCCACACTACCAGTATGACTGCCCTTTGGAGACGACTAGAGCATCTGGATCAGCCAGACCCACTACCGTGGGAGATTTGAGCAGGGCCCATCGGATTCATGCAATGGTGAATAACCGCCAAGAAGAGCACCAGTCGACTGTGCTCAAGACGTCAGGTACCGTTGTTGACCAGACCCTTAGTATTTTGATATATCCCGGTGCTACTGAGAGTTTCATTTTTGGTGCAACACTAAAAATGATTAAGGTAAAGGCAGTCAAACAGGATGAGTTTAGATTCATAGAGATGTCTTTGGGAGCCAAACCGAAGGTTGGAGGAAAGGTTACGGGTTGTACCCTTAACCTAGGAGAGTTTGTCACCAGGGCCAACCTGTACGTCACAATATTAGGATCTTATGATGTCATGATTGATATGGACTGGTTGGAATTGCATGAGGCGATACTCAACTGTAATATGAAATGGTTGAGCGTGGTCGATGATGAGAGACAAAGACGCGTGATTGTAGGTCGAAACCAAGGAGTTTCCTTGAGGTTCATCTATTCCTTGCAGCTACAGAAGAGCATGCGTAAGGGGTGCAAGCTTTATGCAATCCTTGCGTTAAACGAGAAGGGAGTAGCAGAAGGTCTATAACACCTTCCGGTGGTGAGAGAGTTTGTAGATTTCTTTCCAGAGGAGTTACCTGGGATGTCGGCATAGAGGGAATTGGATTTTACTATAGACCTAAAACCGAGGACTGAACCGATAGAGAGAACGCCTTATCGGATGTCGACCCCAAAGTTACAGGAGTTGAGAATGCAACTGAAGGAATTGCTAGACCTGGGACTGATACGTCCAAGTGTGTCGCTGTAGGGTGTGCCTGTTATTTTCATACGGAAGAAGGATGGGTCGTGGAGGCTCTACATTGACTACCGTCAATTGAACAAGGAAACAATCAAGAATCAGTATCCATTGCCGAGGATAGATGTTATGTTTGATCAGATGAAGGGCACAACGATGTTCTCAAAGATTGATTTGCGATCAGGGTATCACCAGTTACGGATTAAGAAGGATGACATCCCTAAGACTTCCTTTAAGATGAGGTTTGGACATTACGAGTTTATTGTTTTACCGTTTGGATTGACAAACACCCCAGGGGTATTTATGAGTTTGATGAACGGGGTGTTCCACAAATACTTGGACAAGTTCGTCCAAGTATTCATTGATGATATTTTGATTTACTCTCGGATGACGGAGGAGCATGACGAGCACTTGCGCTTGGTACTACAGTGTCTAAGAGAGCACAGATTGTATGGGAAGTTGTCCAAATGCTCATTTTATCAATCAAAGATTCACTACTTAGGGCATGTCATCTTCGGAAAAGGTATCGTCATGGATCCAACAAAGGTTGAGGCTATTATGGAATGGCCTGCGCCGATGAATGTCTCGGAAGTACGTAGCTTCATGGGTTTAGCAGGATACTATTGACAGTTTGTCGAGGGATTTTCAAAGATAGCAAATCCGATCATGGAATTGCAGAAGAAGAACAAGAAGTTTGTTTGGACCGAGAAATGTGCGGTAGCATTTTGGAGGCTGAAGGAGTTGTTGACAACAACACCGATACTAAAGGTCCTTGACATGGATGCAGAATTCTTGGTATGCATTGATGTATCCAAGGAAGGCTTAGGCGGAGTCTTGATGCAAGACAGTCGAGTGATCTCTTACATCTCGAGGAAACTGAGAAGGCATGAGGAGAACTATGCAATGCATGATTTGGAGTTGTTAGCCATCGTATATGCCTTGAAGGTTTGGAGACACTACCTTTTTAGATGAAAATTTGAACTAAAGACGGAACACTATGGACTACAACACATCTTTACGCAAAGCGACCTGAACGCGCAACAACGACATTGGTCAGAATTTATTAAAGAGTACGACTTCGAGATTACTTACATAAAAGGAACAATGAACCGAGTGGCAGATGCATTGAGTTGAAGTCCACACATCTTTTCGATGTTTCCTCTTTAGATGAATCTACGTGAAAATATTTTAACTTTACAGCGTGACGATGACTAGTACAAGGAGGTGGAGGGTTTTATCGAACAAAACACAATGATGGTACCAAGATTTGAAGGATTTACATTTGACGACGATGGATTATTGAGGTTTAAAAATCAGATTTACGTACCACCGAATGACGAGTTGAGGAGCTTGATCCTAAGCGAGGCTCATAGAGTAGTATACATGGCTCACCCGAGAGTCACGAAGATGAGGGTGGACCTTAAACCCTTATTCTTATAGAAGGGAATGAAGGCAGACATAGTCAACTATGTGGCCAAATGTCTAGAATGTCAGTAGTTAAAGGCCGAACATAGACATCCAGCAGGATTACTAGAGCCACACGCTATTCTAGAATCAAAATGGGAGATTATTTAGATGGATTTTATTGTTGGATTGCCACTGACCGCAAGGAGACATGACTCGATTTTCGTAGTAGTAGACACTCTAACGAAGAGTGATCACTTTAATCATGTGCGTATGACGTATCAGGTTCCAGACATAGCTAGATATTTCATCAGTGAGATTGTGAGGTTGCATGGTGTGCCTAAGAGGATTATATCCGATCGAAGATCAGTGTTTACTGGGCGATTTTGGACAAGTTTCCAAGAGGCCTTGGGAACCCAACTTAACTTCAGCACTGCGTATCACCCAGATATTGATGGGCAGACCAAACGAATGAACCAGACCTTGGAGGACATGTTGCGCATGTATGTGATGCACCAACAAAAGAGTTGGGAGGAATTCTTGCCATTGGTGGAATTCCCTTATAACAACAGTTACCAAAGCACCATTAAGATGGTGCCTTTCAGGTTTCTTTATGGGTGATTGTGTCGAATGCCTTTGAGTTGGGAATGGCTTGAGGATAGGGTCTTGGTGGGACCAAAAACGATCCAAGAAATGGAAGAGAAAATGCAAACAATAAGACAAAATATTAGAGAAGCACAGGATCGAAAGAAGAGTTATGTCGATGCACACCGTGTTGACCGTAGTTATGAGGTTGGTGATCAAGTTTTCTTGCGGGTAAAACTGAATAAGAGTTCGATCAAGTTGGGAAATGAAGCTAAAATCTCTCCTAGGTTTGTGGGACCTTTCAATATCGTGGAAAGAAAGGGGCATGTGGCCTATCGACTAGCCTTACCTAATTCCTTGAGGTGTATGCACGATGTTTTTCACGTATCTGTTTTGAGACATTATATTAGTGATCCTACACACGTTATTGACATGAGTTCCTTGTAGGTATCGGATGGGGGGGTGCTCATGGCTGAGCCGATCCGCAGCCTGGATCATTGTGTTTGATAGCTACGACGTCGAACAGTAGATCAGGTCAAGGTCCAGTGGGACAACTATAGTCTGAACTCAGCAACCTGGGAGGATGCATATGATATGCGCCAATAGTTTCCATTTTTGTTTGATAGATATACTTATGATAATGTGATACACATTATTTCAGCACTTATTATGTGAAACTTTGGGACAAAGTTTAGACCAAGAGGGGGTGTATGTAACATCCCGCTCTTGCGCACTGAGCGAACTTATTCTTTGAGGACACTTACTCGCAAGTGATCCAGACTATTATACTATTAAAACATTTGATTTTGATTATGAGGTATTATGGGTTGATGACATGTTGTTTTGCTGCATTGACATAGACATCTGCTATTGACTCGGTTAAATTGAGTGTGTAGGATTTCAGACCTCAAGGATGCAGAGGCATCGATGGAACCCCTTGGACTCCGGATCGAGTCAAGGAGTGAACTATTGGGGTTTTATTGTTTTATATGTGATATTTGTGCATCTGATTAGATGATATGATATGGATATATTTCTGACATGATTCGTTGATGATGCAGGCTGACGATATCTTGCCGACCAGACTCACATGTGGAGTAGAGGGGTCATGCATGACTACTAGAGATATTGAGGGAGAGGTGTGGACAACAGCCCTACCACAGCCTACTAGCACTTCCATCGTGGCTCGAACTGTAGGTTAATGACTACCTAGTTCGATAAGACCCATGATGCCGTGAGGGCCAACTGCGACAGTCTCTCACGATGATTCTAAGGGGCACGCCATAAGGCAGGGACCTTATTCCTTAGAGGCCCTTAGTCTCCCATAAGATCACCTGGCGGAGTTTTGACTCCAGGGGTTTTTGATGTCTACCAATTCACTCAAGAGGCGAGTGGAACCCTTGGAGCATGTGGTGCATCTTGAAGGGCATGTCATGCAAGAAAAATGGAAAGAGGCAAGTGGCACCCTTGGAGCATGTAGTGCATCTTGAAGGGCATGCCGCGCAAGAGAAACAAAAAGAGGTGAGTGGCACCCTTGGAGCACCTAGTGCATCCTGAAGGGAACATCACGTTGTTATTTAATAATTAGATAAACCTATATGGCTTTAGGATGAATAACGTGTTAAGGAATATTTAAAACTTTTCCCCTAATACAGCCTAGGAAAATAAAGTCTAGGTCTAAATTATACTTGTGATAAAAAAATTATCTATTTATAAT
>JZKD02S1970449.1:201160-214731 GCA_000966675.3 Picea glauca
TTGATTTATAAAAATCATTTGGGATAAAATTTAAAAAGAGGGAAATCTAAAATAATTAGGAAACTAGGAAAAATCAGGAACATAAAAAAAAATAAAGGGGAAACACAAGGAAAAAGCAGATAGTCTAACTTAGTAAGGTATCTAACATTTAAGAATTTTCTAATTTAAACTCAACTAGTAAATAAATTAGGGGGAAGGTCATTAAAACTTGTAAGGGGATATGGGGACACCTAGGAGAAATTATATGAGTCCCTTTAGGTGAGTGAGAGAAATAGGGATAATTAATTAATGAATGAATTTAATTTATGGAGGAATGTAGGGGATGGGTAACACATGTACGAGGAGGATTATTATGAATTAAATTAATGAACAATAAATTAAAAGGGATTTTGGGAAAGTAATTGACTTAGAAAATCTATATAAAGGAGGGAGGAGGAGGAAGATAGGATCTCTTATGTTTGTGTAATGTTACGCAGTAGAAATCTATACTTGATTGACTTAGCTTGTGGGAGTTGGGATACCCAGCTCGGTGAGGAGTGGTAGCTTGGCCTTGCGAGATGAGCTGGGAGCTAGTTGATTCTCTGGTTAGTGTGTGTGGCCCCTTTGTGGCTCATGGGGCTAAGGGGGAAGAAGAGTACCCCTAGCATTGGCTAGGAGGTACCAGTGAGGTCTCATCTATCGACAAGCAGGAGTTACACGGAGCGTGTTGGACATCAACTCAGTGCAGGCGATTGGGAAATGGTATGCTTTATTTCTGTGTGGTAGATTGTTAGTATGATTTATGCTTTTAGATATGTATTCTTAATGAGGTAAATAATATGATGGTCTTAGCGTTCTAGTTGATGACTGAAATTCCTCCATAGCCTTAAATTGATGTTGATTGATTTCCCATGGCCTTCGATCCCTGCATGTCTTAATCATCCTAAGGTTTATTGATTGTGATGATTACGGTTCATTTTTTCCTTCATCCTTAGCTCATCAATTCACGCCTAAGCAGTCGGCTAGGAGCCTGATCTACAGTCGTCGCTTCGACATTAGTAGACCTATGGATCCCAATGCCCTATTTTTCTGTGCGTGAATGATGAGTGAAGGATGTTCCTATCAGTCGTCTACCTCTGATGTTGTTTTTCCTTGGTTGATTGTTTGTCTTGTGCTCTGATGTGTCTAATTAACCCTACAAAGATTGATTGATGGCAATTTTTTCTTTAAACTCGACATTTTTATATCCCGTTGTTATCTCATTTTATACCTCATTTTTATATCTTGCTGGAAATTTCCTTCATTTTTATATCTCGATTGGTTTTCCTCGCGATTGTTACTTCTTCGGTTGTACTTCGTTGACATGGGGGCGAAATTTTCCCAACAAACCCCTTTTTTTTTATTCTTGTCAGTTGTTTGGATTGCCATGTGCTTGAAAAATCTACACGCCTTTCGTTCTAGACAACCAATGTGTATTGGTTAAGAAGAATTTTACTTCTAGGTGTTTTATTGAATGGTTAATCTCAGTGCATTAAATTATTTGGATGTATTAACCTTAGTGAAATTTTGACTGTTTAAACTCAGCGATTGATTTATTTGAGTGTTAATATCTCTGCGAAATTGAACAGTAGACCAACATTTTTATCCCTGAGTTATAGTGTCTTAATACTAAACTCACCAGCGCTTATATAACATAATTTTATAGCGCTTACCCAGTAATTTACCACGAAATTATCTTATTTCAGCGATTGGAGGAGCCCCTGTTAACTACCACAAATTTTAACTTGTGTAACAACGTTTTGTCCCCTTATCAACAATTTGCTTAATTATCAATGAAAGAAAGTATGTAATTCCTTCTGGTGTGGTTGGTATAGTGTATTTGCCTAATTATTAATGACAAACAATGTAATTCCCTTCTAGTGTGTTGGGCACAACGATTTTCTTATTATATAATGATAGAAAATATATAGCTCCCTTCCGGTGTGTATTGTATAGCAATTTCTCCTTGGACCAGACCACAAGTTTTACTTCTTAGCCGGTGAGGTTACCCTCCTTAGGAATGCGCTGGCATTCACCATTGCCCTGTTATTTTTGAAGGGGTTTCTTGCCTGAACTTTTACATTGCGTTTTCACTTGAATGAGTTATGCATTTATGGATTTATGCATTTACTGCTTATGCTTTTACTGAGTTTAATGGTAATAAACTCTTATGCATTTATTGGGTTATGCGTTTACTGCATTATGCGTTTACTACGTTATGTGTTACTGAGTTATGCATTTACTGAGTTATGCATTTACAACATTATGTATTTACTGCTTATGCATTTACTGCTTATGCTTTTACTGAGTTCAATGGTAATAAAATCTCACTTGTTGGTACAACCTTGGACAGTGGAACATTAATTGGGACAACCCCCCTTTTAGTGGCTAGATGATAGCATTCCCAGACCTCCAATTTAGTCATGGACATCTGTTTTGACCTTAACACTTTTATTTTGGCTAGATAGCTTTTCGGAAGATTTTTTGTTAATTAGCACCTTAATCATAAGATTTATGCATGATAATGAGAATGTTCTTTTATTATTTTGGTATTTCTAAGAATAGATTGCATTAGTGGTCAACAATTATCTTAATCACCATGTTAATTGCAATGTTGATTGTTATGTTGATTACCATGTTAATTTCCATGTTAAATGCTACAACAATGATAATTGCTACAAAAACGTTACTGGTTATGTTAATTGCCATGTTAATTGCAATGTTAATTGCTATATTAATCGCCATGTTAATTGCCATGTTAAATGCTACAGTGATGTTAATGGACAACAATTTCCTTCTTAATGTTAATAGACAACTAGTTATTTGGTACGGTTACTATAGATAGACGACATGTGTAATTTAATTGGTTTGCAAGTGTTATAATGGTAGCATTCTACATTGATATGGTTAATGTGGTTATATATTGTTAATTGATAGCTAGATTGTAATTTTGGGATTTATTTAGAATTKYCCAATTAGATGGTGATTAATGATTAAATGAGATTAGTGAGTATTGACCAAATTGTAGATTGAACTTGCTGAATTAAATTGTAATTAATGATTAAATGAGATTGGTGAGTTTTGACTAAACTATAAATTTTACTTGCTAAATTAGAGTGCAACTAATGTTAAATTAGATTTGTAATCATTAGCATTAGAATTGATGAATAAGTGAAGTTGTTGGCAAAGTTGTGTAACAACTTGCGTTTTCTTTTTGACGTAATCTCGTGTCTCGTCGACTTGTTGCTTGGGGTATGTGCGTAGTCTTCTTGTCATTTGTTTCACATCCTAGCACATTGGATTTTCCTGAATCCTTGGTCTGATTGGGATGTGCTGCACCAAGGTTATTGACGCGTCTATCATCTGGGGATGGCGTGATTCCTGATGAGGGGATCATGGCGCACCCTATTGGATAGCAATGAATGATAACTTGGCCGGATTCGGTGTCTTCCGTGAGAGAGTTGTCAAGCATTGTAAGTTTTCTTTTGGCGCATGGGTTGAATGCCTTCATGCGTTTGGTTCGCGCACCTTGAGGTTTTAGTCTTATCTGTTAAGGTCATTATGTCGGGAAGGGGATGTTGTCTCTTATCTTGTAGGCATGTCTAATTGCATCATGTGGGTAGTCGTTCCTTCTTGTTGTCCTACACATGTCTCGCCCAGTTTCTCTTGTGCCAGTGCGTGGATTCATAGTAGCCTGTTTCTTGGACTGTGTGCTTGAGTTCTTCATCAGTTGTGTGGTTAACTGTTGTTGTCGTCACCATATTTCCTTTCAAACTAAAAAACAAATCGCACTTATGCTTCACTTATAGTCATGAAGAAGGGGTTGTTACATTTGGTATCAGAGTGGGGTTCAACCCACGACTTGGCATCACTACGGCTTTCGTTGTTATGATTTTATTATAATGTTGTTAATTGATTTGACCTGTATCCGTGCAGGTAATCATGGTTAGAGGACGCTGCGGAGGCAGATGAAGGGGTGCTAGGGGAGGAGGCGCGATGCCTCCAGTATCATCCACACCTGAGGGGTCCAACCCCTAGGGAGACAAACAAGTTTTCAGGCAAGAGAAGATAGCGGCGGGTGACGTGGTTGGGATAATGAGGTCTTTTCAACAGATGTCTGAGGCACTGATCAGCTGTTGGGACAGAGATGAGCCCAGGGGGACGACAGCCCATGAGGGTCCACCGCGCGCTAGGTAGCATTCACCGTGAACTCAAGAAGGTCAAATTTCCTGAGTTCTTTGGTGCCCTGGATGGCATAGCCACTGAGGCATGGTTGGAGAATATGGTTATGTGCTTTTCACTTCGCGACTATACCTCCAACATGAAGGTCTGCATGGTGGTATTTCAACTAAAGGGGAGTGCTCTTCTATGGTGGAAGACGCTCCTACCACGATTGAACATGGTCGTCGAAGATGTGTCATGGGAACTACTCAAGGAATGGTTCTGAGAGAGGTACCTATCAGAGGAATTTATTGAGCATCAGCTCAATGAGTTCAATGCCTTACGACAGGGTGGTCGTACGGTGCTCGAGTACGAGGCCTATTTTATGGAGTTGCTTCGGTATGCTCTGCATCTCAATACAGAGAAACTTAAGGTCAACAGGTTTGTGTTCGGCCTTAATGGTAGCATACGTGCAAAGGTTAGGATTATGATGCCTCAGATCTTTCATGATGTCATCCAGAAGGCCCTCATAGCAGAGGAGGAGCTTATTAGCAGGGGTCAGAGAAGGACTCCAACGAGACCAACAGGGCAGGTGTCATTTGGTGCATAGTAGCATCAGACACCAGCTAGACATATGCCAGGACATTATGGCTTCCAGAGGGCATCCACTTTCACTACACCTCGACGACCGATGCCTTAGCAGTGGACACCTTATCGGGGACCGCATCATCGACCATAGAAACAAAAATTTAGGCCTATTCAGCCGAACATACTAGGATTCTAGGTCAATGGTTTGTCATCTTCTACTTCGGGTACCAGGAGTACTAGAACGCAGAAGGGGTGTTGGACATGTGGGGAACCACACTACTAGTGCGACTGCCCTTTGGAGAGGACTAGAGCATCTAGATCAACCAGACCCACTACCATGGGAGATTTGGGCAAGGCCCATCGAATTCATGCAATGGTGAATAACCGCCAGGAAGAGAACTAGTCGACTGTGCTCAAGATGTCGGGTATCGTTGTTGACCAGACCCTTAGTATTTTGATATATCTCGGTGCTACCAAGAGTTTCATTTCTGGTGCAACACTAAAAAGGATTAAGGTAAATGCAGTCGAACAGGATGAGTTTAGATTCGTAGAGATGGCTTTGGGAGCCAAACAGAAGGTTGGAGGAAAGGTTACGGGTTGTACCCTTAACCTGGGAGAGTTTGTCACCATGTCCAACCTATACGTCACAATCTTAGGATCTTATGATGTCGTGATTGGTATGGATTGGTTGGAATCGCATGAGGCGATACTTAACTGTAATATGAAATGGTTGAGCTTGGTCGATGATGAGGGACAAAGATGCATTATTGTAGGTCGGAACCAAGGAGTTTCCCTAAGTTTCATCTCTTCCTTGCAGCTATGGAAGAGCATGCGTAAGGGGTGCAAGCTTTATGCGATCCTTGCGTTAAACAAGAAGGGAGTAGTGGAAGGTCTAGAACACCTTCTGGTGGTGAGAGAGTTTGTATACATCTTTCCAGAGGAGTTACCTGGGATGTCACTGAAGAGGGAATTGGATTTTACGATAGACCTAAAACCGAGGACTGAACCGATAGCGAGAACACCTTATCAGATGTCGACCCCAGAGTTACAAGAGTTGAGAATGAAACTGAAGGAATTGATGGACCTGGGACTGATACATCCAAGTCTGTCGATGTGGGGTGTGCCTGTTATTTTCATACGGAAGAAGGATGGGTCATGGAGGCTCTTCATTGACTACCGTCAATTGAACAAGGCAACGATCAAGAATCAGTATCCATTGTCGAGGATAGATGATATGTTTGATCACATGAAGGCCGCAACGATGTTCTCAAAGATCGATTTGCGATCAGGGTATCACCAGTTATGGATTAAGGAGGATGACATCCCTAAGACCGCCTTTAAGACGAGGTTTGGACATTATGAGTTTACTGTTTTACTGTTTGGACTGACAAATGCCCCAGGGGTATTTATGAGTTTGATGAACAGGTGTTCCGCAAATACTTGGACAAGTTCGTCCAAGTATTCATTGACGATATTTTGATTTACTCTCGGATGATGGAGGAGCATGAAGAGCACTTGCACTTGGTACTACAGTGTCTAAGAGAGCACAAATTGTATGGGAAGTTGTAAAAATGCTCATTTTATCAATCAAAGATTCACTACTTAGGGCATGTCATCTCCGACGAAGGTATCATCATGGATCCAACAAAGTTTGAGGCTATTATAGAATGGCCTACACTGACGAATGTCTTAGAAGTACATAGCTTCATGGGTTTAGTAGGATACTATCGACAGTTCGTCGAGGGATTTTCGAAGATAGCAAATCCGATCACGAAATTGCAGAAGAAGAACAAAAAGTTTGTTTGGACCGAGAAATGCGCAGTAGCATTTTGGAGGCTCAAGGAGTTGTTGAAAACAACACCGATACTAAAGGTCCTTGACATGGATGCATGATTCTTGGTATGCACTGACGCATCCAAGGAAGGCTTAGGCGGAGTCTTGATGCAAGACAGTTGAGTGATCTCTTACATCTCGAGGAAACTGAGAAGGCATGGGGAGAACTACGCAACGCATGATTTGGAGTTGTTAGCCATCGTATATGCCTTGAAGGTTTGGAAACACTACCTTGTTGGACGAAAATTTGAACTAAAGACAAAACATTGTCGACTACAACACATCTTTACACAAAGCGACCTGAACGCACAACAATGACGTTGGTTAGAATTTCTTAGAGAGTATGACTTCAAGATTACTTACATAAAAGGAACAATGAACCAAGTGGCAGATGCATTGAGTCGAAGTCCACGCATATTTTCCGTGTTGCCTCTTTAGATGAATCTATGTGAAAAGATTTTAACTTTACAGCATGACGATGACTAGTACAAGGAGGTGGAGGGTTTTATCAGATAAAACACAATGATGGTACCAAGATTTGAAGGATTTTTGTTTGACGACGATAGATTATTGAGATTTAAAAATCGAATTTATGTACCACTGAATGATGAGTTGAGGAGATTGATCCTAAGCGAGGCTCATAGAGCAGAATAAATGGCTCACCCAAGAGTCACGAAGATGAGGGTGGACCTTAAACCCTTATTCTTCTGGAAGGGAATGAAGGTAGACATAGTCAACTATGTGGCCATATGTCTAGAATGTCAGTAGTTAAAGGCCGAACATAGACATCCAGCAGGATTACTAGAGCCGCACGCTATTCCAGAATCAAAATGGGAGATTATTTCGATGGATTTTATTGTTGAATTTCCACTGACGGCAAGGAGACACGACTTGATTTTCGTAGTAGTAGACACTCTGACAAAGAGTTCTCACTTTATTCCTATGCGTATGGCATATCAGGTGCCAGACATAGCTAGATATTTCATTAGTGAGATTGTGATGCTGCATGGCGTGCCTAAGAGGATTATATCTGATCGAGGATCCGTGTTTACTGGGCAATTTTTGACGAGTTTCCAAGAGGCCTTGGGAACCCAACTTAGCGTCAGCACTGCGTATCACCCAGATAATGACAAGCAGACCAAACGAAGGAACCCAAACTTGGAGGACATGTTGCGCATGTACGTGATGGACAAACAAAAGAGTTGGGAGGAATTCTTTCCACTGGTGTAATTCCCTTATAACAACAGTTACCAAAGCACCATTAAGATGGCGCCTTTCAGGTTTCTTTACGAGCGACTGTGTTGGACGCCTTTGAGTTGGGATCAGCTTGAGGATAGGGTCCTGGTGGGACCAAAAGAGATCCAAGAAATGGAAGAGAAAATGCAAACAATAAGACAAAATATTAGGGAAGCGTAGGATCGGCAGAAGAGTTATGTCGGTGCACACCGTGTTGAACGTAGTTACGAGGTTGGTGATCAAGTTTTCTTGCGAGTAAAACTACATAAGAGTTCGATAAAGTTGGGAAAGGGAGCTAAAATATCTCCTAGGTTCATGGGACCTTTCAAGGCCGTGGAAAGAAAGGGGCCCGTGGCCTATCGACTAGCCTTGCCTGATTCCTTGAGGTGTATGCACGATGTTTTTCACGTATATATTTTGAGACAATATATTAGTGATCCTACACACGTTATTGACATGAGTTCCTTGCAGGTATCGGACGAGGGGGCACTCACGGCTCAGCCGACCCGCATCCTGGATCATTGTGTTCGATAGTTATGACGTCGAACAGTAGATCAGGTCAAGGTCTAGTGGGACAACTATAGTCCGAACTCGACAACCTGGGAGGACGCATATGATATGTGTCAGCAGTTTCCATTTTTGTTTGATAGATAGACTTATGATAATGTGATACACATTATTTCGGCACTTATTATGTGAAACTTTGGGACAAATTTTAGACCAAGAGGGGGTGTATGTAACATCCCTCTCTTGCGCACTGAATGAACTTATTCTTTGAGGAAACTTGCTCACAAGTGATCCAGATTATTATACTATGAAAACATTTGATTTTGATTATGAGGCGTTATGGGTTGATGACATGTTGTTTTGTTGCATTAACATAGACATGTGCTATTGACTCGGTTAAATTGAGTGTGTAGTATTTCAGACCTCGAGGATGCAAAGGCATCGATGGAACCCCTTGGACTCTAGATCGATTCGGGGAGTGAACTATTCAGGTTTTATTGTTTTATATGTGATATTAGTGCATCTGATTAGATGATATGATATGGATATATTTCTGACATGATCCGTTGATGATGCAAGCTGACGATATCTTGTCGACTAGACAAACATGTGGAGTAGAGGGGTCACGCATGACTACCAGAGATATTGAGGGAGAGGTGTGAACAATATCCCTGCCATAGCCTACTAGCACTCTCGTTGTGGCTCGAACTATAGGTTAATGACTACCTAGTTCTATAAGACCCATGACGCCGTGAGGGCTGACTGCGACAGTCTCTCACAATGATTCTAAGGGGCATGCAATAAGGCAGGGGCCTTATTCCTTAGAGGCCCTTAGTCTCCCACTTGATCACCTGGCGGAGTTTTGACTTCAGGGGTTTTTGATGTCTACCAATTCAGTCAAGAGGCGAGTGGCACCCTTGAATCACGTAGTGCATCCTGAAGGGCACATCATGCAAGAAAAATGGAAAGAGGTGAGTGTCACCCTTGGAGCATGTAGTGCATCCTAAAGGGCACGTTGTGCAAGAGAAATAAAAAGAGGCAAGTGGCACCCTTGGAGCACCTAGTACGTCTTGAAGGGCACGTCGCATTGTTATTTAATAATTGGATAAACCTAGATGGCTTTGGGATGAATAACGTGTTAAGGAATATTTAAAACTTTTCCCCTAATAAAATGTCTCCCAGCCTAGGAAAATAAAGTCTAGTTCTAAATTATACTTGTGATAAAAAATTTATCTATTTATAATATATATATATATATATACATAAAAATATAAAATATATAATAATGATAATATTAATTAATCTTGTGACAAGAAAGGGGGTAACAATTAAATTGATTTATAAAAATCATTTTGTATTAAATTTAAAAAGAGGGAAATCTAAAATCATTAGGAAACTAGGAAAAAGCGGGAACATAAAATAAATAAAGGGGAAACACAAGAAAAAAGCAGATTCTAACTTAGTAAGGTATCTAGCATTTAAGAACTTTCTAATTTAAACTCAACTAGTAAATAAATAAGGGGGAAAGTCATTAAAACTTGTAAGGGGATATGGGGACACCTAGGAGCGATTCTAGGAGTGCCTTTAGGTGAGTGAGGGAAATAGGGATAATTAATTAATTAACGAATTTAATTTATGGAGGAATGTAGGGGATGGGCGACACATGTACGAGGAGGATTATTATGAATTAACTTAATGAACAATAAATTAAAAGGGATTTTGGGAAAGTAATTGACTTAGAAAATCTATATAAAGGAGGGAGGAGGAGGAAGATAAGATCTCTTATGTTTGCATAATGTTACGCTAAAGAAATCTATACTTGACTAACTTAGCTTGTGGGAGTTGGGATACCTAGCTTGGTGAGGAGTGGTAGCTCGACCTTGCCAGGCGAGCTAGGAGCTAGCAAATTCTCTGGTTATTGTGCTTGGCCCCTTTGCAGCTCGGGGGGCTAAGGGGGAAGAAGAGTATGCCTAGCATTGGCTAGGAGGTACCGGTGAAGTCTCATTGGTCATCAAGCGGGAGTTTCATGGAGCGCGTGGGAAATCAACTCAGAGTGGGCGATTGGGCAACGATACGCTTCCTTTATTTTTGCATGGTAGATTGTTAGTATGATTTATTCTTTCATATCTGTATTCTTAATCAAGTAAATAATATGATGGTCTTAGAGTTCTAGTTGATGACTGAAATTCCCCCATAGCCTTAGCTTGATGTTGATTGATTTCCCATGGCCTTCAATCCCTGCATGTATTGACTATCCTGAGGTTTATTGATTGCGATGATTGCGGTTCATTTTTTCCTTCGTCCCTAGCTCATCAGTCTGCGCTTGATCATTCAGCCAAGAGCTTGATCTATGGTCATCACTTCAGTGTTAATAGAACTATGGATCTCAACGCCCTACTTTTCTATGCGTGGATGATGAGCGAAGGATGTTCCTGTTAGTCGTCTACCTCTGCTTTTGTTTGTCCTTGGCTGATTGTTTGTCTCGTGCCCTGATGTGTCTAATTAACCCTGCAAAGTTTGATTGATAGAGAAGTTTTATTTAAACTTGGAATTTTTGTATCCCATTGTTATCTCATATTATAACTCATTTTTATATCTTGCTGGACATTTCCTGTGTTTTTATATCTCGTCTGACTTCTTTGGTTGTACTTCATTGACATGGGGGAAAAATTTTCCCAACAATCCCTTTCTTTTTATTATGGTTAGTTGTTTGGATTGTCAGGTGCTTGACAAAGCTACACGCCTTTCGTTCTAGACAACCAGTGTATATTGGTTAAGAAGAATTTTACTTCTGGGTGTTTTATTGAATGGTTAATCTCAACTCATTAAATTATTTGGATGTATTAACCTTAGTGAAATTTTGACTGTTTAAACTCAGCGATTGATTTATTTGAGTGTTAATATCTCTGCAAAATTGACCAGTAGACCCGCATTTTTATCCTTGAGTTACAATGTCTTAATATTGAACTCGTCGGTGTTTATATCACAGAATTTTACAGTGCTTCCCCAGTAATTTACCATGAAATTATTGTATTTCATTGATTGGAGGAGCCCCTGTTAACTACCGCGAATTTTAACTTGTGTAACAGTGTTTTGTCCCCTTATTTGTGTAGCGTATGTTGTTGATTGAGTTTTGTTGTGAATGGACATGATTTTCCCTTAAATGTTAATTGAGTTTTTCTATTGAATGGACACGATTTTGCTTGTCTAATGATGACATCAAAGTGATTCTCTTCGGGGGTGTTTGTTACAACAATTTTCTTAATTATCAATGATAGAAAGTATGTAATTCTTTCTGGTGTGGTTGGTATAGGGAATTTTCCTAATTATTAATGACAAACAATGTAATTACCTTCTGGTGTGTTGGGTACAACGATTTTCTTATTATATAATGGCAGAAAATATATAGCTCACTTCCGGTGTGCATTGTACATCAATTTCACCTTGGACCAAACCGTGAGTTTTACTTCTTACCCGGCAAGGTTACCCTCCTTAGGAATGCGCTGGCATTCACCATTACCCTACGATGTCTGAAGGTATTTCTTGCCTGAACTTTTACATTTCATTTTCACTTGAATGAGTTATGCATTTACGACGTTATGCATTTAGTGCTTATGCAGTTACTGAGTTAATGGTAATAAAATCTTATGAATTTACTGAGTTATGCATTTACCGCGTTATGCATTTACTAAGTTATGCATTACTGAGTTATGCAATTACGACGTTATGCATTTACTGCTTACGCATTTATTGCTTATGATTTTACTGATTTCAATGGTAATAAACTCTCACCTGTTGGTACAACCTTGGACAGTGGAACATTAATTGGGACAACCCCAATTTTAGTGGCTAGATGATAACATTCCTAGACCTCCAGTTTAGACATGGACATTTGTTTCCACCTTAACACTTTTATTTTGGCTAGATAGCTTTTCGAAATATTTTTTGTTAATTAGCACCTTAATCATAATCTTTATGCATGATAATGAGAATGCTCTTTTATTATTTTGGTAATTATGAGAATAGATTGCATTAATGGTCAGAAGTTATGTTAATCACCATGTTAATTGCAATGTTGATTGCTATGTTAATTTCCATGTTATTTGCCATGTTAATTTCCATGTTAAATGCTAAAGTAATGATAATTGCTACAACAATGTTACTGGTTATGTTAATTTCCATGTTAATTGCAATGTTAATTGCTATATTAATTTCCATGTTAATTGCCATGTTAAATGCTACATCTATGATAATTGCTACAACGATGTTAATGAACAACAATTTCCTTCTTAATGTAAATAGATAGCTAGTTATTTGGTACGGTTACTATAGATAGACGACATGTGTAATTTAATTGGTTTGCAAGTGTTATAATGGTAGCATTCTACATTGATATGGTTAATGTGGTTATATATTGTTAATTGATAGCTAGATTGTAATTTTGGGATTTATTTAGAATTTCCCAATTAGATGGTGATTAATGATTAAATGAGATTAGTGAGTATTGACCAAATTGTAGATTGAACTTGCTGAATTAAATTGTAATTAATGATTAAATGAGATTGGTCTAAACAAGGTCATGAATTAAATTGTAATTAATACATTAATTGCATGACGAAATTTTACAAAATGAATCCTATGAAAAGTCTCAAGAATACAAGATAGAAATCATGAAGTTTATATCAACACCAAGAGATTCCTTGAAAAAACTCACACCAATTTTATTCTTGCAACTCAATAGTTGTGGAGTTGCCAATAAGAATTGTTACCATTTTTATTTTGCATCAATTCTCACAACAATATATGTAAACTTCCTCCTAGTTGGTCACACCCATGAAGACACAGATGAAACATATGGGTGGTTATCAAATAAACTAAAAATATAAGATATGTTATCTATGTCACATATCATGGAAAATTATAGAACAATTCAAGATGAAATCAACTTCATTCCATACTTGATTGAGGAGGTTTATAACTTTAAATAATTCATGGGGAAAAAATTATTGGATGGAAGTCAAAATATCGTGAGTAAAAAATTCCCTCAATAATTCAAATTCTATATGGTTGATGGAATCCCTATCATACAATATAACGAAACTATTAGGGATGAGCATTGGTATCATTGCATAAATATATGGGAAAATGGGGGCTAATGGTAGGCTAGAATTTCCTAAGGGGGATCCTATATTGTCGCTATTCAAAACACTAAAAGATATGGAAGACTT
>JZKD02S1970449.1:227314-251678 GCA_000966675.3 Picea glauca
CTTTGTTTTTTAATTTTTTTTTATATATAAATTTGAATTTTAAATATTTTTTAAATGTGTTTTTTTTTTTTTAAGAAAAAATTATTTGTGAAGATTTTCTCCTTTCTATTTAGTTGTTTTTTAGTGTAAATTAAAAAAAAAAATAGTGTGTAAATAAATTTTCAAGTAACCATTTTGGGTTCAATTTTGGATTGTTTATTTGCGTAGAGATTGGTTGTCAAGGCCACAATTTCAATTAGGTCATAAAGAACTATAATTTTAATGTTTAGAAAAAACATTTTTCTTTAGGTAGCACCACTTTTTGATTTGGGTGTTGATTTTAATGTGTTTTTGAGTTACTGTATAAGTTCTAAAGGCCATGCTTGAAAAATGTTGTAATTTTGACCATGTTTGAAAAAAGAGTGCCACCGGTAGCACCACTTTTTGATTTGGGGGTAGATTTCATGTTTGTTTATGCAAAACTATGGGTTTTAAGGGCTAGATTTCTCATTTTGAGGTCACAATTCTTGTTAAGTTTGTAACTTTGTTGAGTTTACATCGAAATAATTCATGGATTTTTGTGGCGAACATGGAATAAAAATACAATTCTTAGCAACCAAGACACCTCAGCAAAATGGAGTCATTGAAAGAAAGAAAAGAACAATAGAAGAAATGGCCATAACAATGTTGAAATATTCCAAGTTGGGTGACATTGTTTGGGCACAGGAAGTACATACAACAGAGCATATCCTGAATAGAGGAATGCTCATAAGTAATAGTGATAAGACTCCCTAGGAGCTATGGAAAGAAAGATCGACAAATGTGAATCATTTTAGAGTATTTGGAAGCAAGTGCTATATCAAAAGAGAAGATGACAAGATTGGAAAATTTGACTCCCAAGTTGACAAAGGAATATTTGTTGGGTACTCAAGCAAGAGAAAAGCATACATATGTTTCAACATGAGACTCAACAAAATAGTGGACAACATCAATGTATAGATTAATGAGACAAATGTACGAAATCCCAAAGAAGAAATCAAAGACTCGGTAGAGCGGGAAGGAGAAGAGGATTTGAAATACGAATTAGAAGAAGAAGAAGAAGAGAAACCAGAAGCAGAACAATAGGAATATGACCATCCAAATATTCAGATATCTCCCAAAGTTGTTAGCCAACAAGTGCATAAAATCATCCACCATAACACACCATTGGGAATAAAGATACAGGCGTTGAAACCCGAAAAAATTTATACTCACCAGAACAAAGGCATCTAGCACTGTTGTCTACAGTTGAACCTAGCATTTTTTAAGAAGTAAACACTGATGAACATTGGATCAAGGCTATGGAAGAAGAACCAAATCAAATAGAGAAGAAAGAAACATGAGAACTTGTTCCAAGGCCTAAGAATAAGAACGTGATTGGCACAAAATGGGTATCCATAAACAAGTTGAACAAAGATGGACAGGAAACCAAGAACAAAGAAAGGTTAGTATGCAAGGAATATGCTCAGGTTGAAGCAATAGATTTTGAAGAAACTTTTTCCCCAGTTTCTAAAATGGAAGCAGTCAGACTAATATTGTCTTATGCATGTTCTAAGAAAATCAAAGGATATCAGATGGATGTAAAATCATCCTTCATAAATGAAGAACTAGAAGAAGAAGTCTACATCGAACAACCAGAAGGGGTTCTACTGTCAGAAAAAGAACATTATGTTTTCATATTGAAGAAGGCATTGTATGGACTCAAACACGCCCCTAGAGTATGATATTCAATATTGTACAGGTATCTACAACAACAAGGGTTCATGAAAGGAAATGCATACAACAATATCTACATAAAGGTAAATCAAGATAGTATATTGATAATTGAAGTTTATGTTGATAAAATTATTTTTGGAAGTGATGATGACAAGATGAGTCATAAATTTTCTAAAGACATGCAGAATGAATTCAAAATATCATGACTTGGTGAGTTTTCTTTATTTTTGGGACTCCATATATGTCAGCAAGATAAAGGTATTTTCATCTCCCAAACCAAGTATATAAAGAAATGCTAAAGAAGTTTGGAATGGTAGATTGCAAGCCCCTAAGTACTCCCATGCAGAATAATTGAAAATTAAGCAAAGATGATAAATATAAGGATGCAAATAAGATACTCTACAAATCGATGATTGGTAGTTTATTCTATGTGATAAAATCAAGACTGGATGTGATGCAATAAGTTGGACAATTTGCAATATTTCAAGTATCACTGAAGGAAACACATGTTGTGGAAATAAAGATAATAATCAGATATATCAAAGAAACAAATGACTATGGATTATGGTATCCAAAATGGAATGATCTATCTCTAGTTGAATACATAAATTCGGATTGGGTAGGAAGTGTTGATGATAGAATAACTACAAGTGGAGAAGTCTTCTACTTGGGTGATTGTCTAATATCCTGGTTGAGTAAGAAATGGTCTTCAATATCATTTTCCATAGTAGACGCAGAGTATATTGCAGAAAAAGCATGTTGCACACAGGTTCTTTGGATGAAGTAAAATTTGCATGACATACAAGTGGAATATGATGAGCCTATTACAATATTATGTGATAATACATGTGCTATAAGTATCTCTAAGAATCCAGTGATACATTCCAAGATGAAACACATTCTGATCAAGTTTCACTTTCTATGGGAACAAGTTACAGAGAATAACATCAAGGAAGAGAATGTTGGGAAAAAATAATAGATTGCACATATCTTCACCAAACCTCTTACGAGGGAGACATTTGAGTATTTTCGACAGAAACTAGGATCATTTTTCTCCCCACACTGATCTACATGGAAGTTGGCACAACAAGACAGGGGGAGAGAAAGATTAATCATGAAATATTTGATTTTTTTTTGTTTTTTAATCATATATTTACACAAGGAAGCACCATGAAGAGAAACATCAGTAGAGATCATAGGATTAAAAAGAGGGAGAAACCCCAAGAAGAATTCACACTTTTCCATTGATGTCAAAGTGGAAGAGAAAAACAGAGGCATGGAAACGAAGAGAGGAGGCATGAAAGCAGGGGGAGTCTATATGACCATGAGTGTTGCCATTTTTGTGTCTAAGTGTTGCATTTTTGTGTCTAAGTGTTTCCATCAATGCCAAAGGGGGAGATTGTTGAAGGATTAGTGGTTGAAAGATTGGTTGTCATTGAATTGTTGAAAGATTGGTTTTCATTGATTTCAACCCTTGAATAGGAAGTTAACAAGTTTCATGTCAATTGCATGTCATTAACAAGACATTTTGAGTTGGCCCTAAATTAGGAAAAAGGTAAATTCTAAAAAAAAATCAGTTGATTTTAGAAAATTCTTGGATGAATCTAAAACTAACTAATAACTAAGATCTAACTAGAGTGACACTATTCATCAACTTGTTTTTCTGATTACATGCATAAACGAAGAGATAACTAATATTTAAAAATTAAAACAAAACCCACAAAACACTAAAAGTCGAATTTAAGGCATCATATGAAAGAATTTGACTCCCAAAAAGTGTCTAAACGGATTATGATCGAATAGATCAGATCGAGACAATAGTGAACTCTTCGAGACAAAACTCCCTATAAAATTTTAATTGAATCGGATAACCGAGTCAAAATTTATGACTCTCAGAAATCCCTGCGTTTTTTAATGAGATCCTCATTGGAAACACATATATTGATCTAGATTATTTTTGGCACGAAATGAGAGAGGAGATATAATAAATAAATGCACAGAGACATCACAGATATTCAATAATATAACAGAAATGTATCAAATATGCAACCATAAACACATATATATAGTAATACACGATTTCTATTAATGAAAGAAATGTAGAGAGATTGTAAAAATATAGAGTGAAAGACTCGCTAGAATGGTGGCAGCTTATCTTTGAGAAGAGATGTGACGGCTACTCACATTCGGAAGAAGATGATTACAATGAGGTTCTGAAGGCCTTTTTACAATAAATAGGAATACCAAAAACCCTAGACATCCAAAAACCTAACCCTAGGAGATTAAGCACCAAAAGTCATGTGGGCCATGTTTGGGTAAGTTAGTACATCAACTTCCTGGGGTTGTAACTTTCGCATACGATCTTCGTTTTAGGTGTATGATAACCCATTGGAAAGGTATCATCAAGGAGATTCATTTTGGGGGATCAATCATTCCTTCAGTTATCATTGAGAAGCTCGATCCTGAAAAACCTTCATTTAGGCCCTCAAAATGGCCCCAGAAGTTAAAAACTACTAAAAATAGTAAATTGCCAAAATTGCCAACAAACGGTTTTGAGCTAGTCGGAAAAGGTGGGTGGCCACCGATATCCACCTGGATCAATCCTCCCTCCTTAGGAAGCAATGGTCTCCATTGAGTTGAGTTCTCGGGGGAGAGGAAAAAGCGTTTGTTGAATCTTCATCTTGGTGAGATGCTTGCCTTGCTGGAGACGTCGCGTTGCTCAGTTTGTGGAAGTCTTTCACGGACTTATTGAGGTTGAGGTTGTTCAAAAAGTAAATATACATGAGAGGACAGTGTGCATAAGGAATCTTTGCACTTTGTTGCAGCCTTTTCAACCTACTTCTCTTGGATAGAAGGTGCTTGGGGCGAGGTTGTAGTGGTTGCAGTGTACCTCATTCTCCTTTTGAACAGATTGTGAAGAAGTTGAATTTTGCAGTATGGGATACTACCTTGTGGCACTTTTTAGGTGGAACAGTAGTCAGAACTACCTCTAGTATTCTGTAGAGATGACCCCCCAAAGTAATAATGACACTACGGGGTCGAGACTCATAAACAACATGGTGTCTCCACATACATGGTTGGACCAAGAGTACATCACAGACATCCAGTGGGGAAACATCACATAATACCTCATCCTTGAAGGGTTGGATGTCGAATGATAATCGACATTGTTGGCCAACACGGATATCTCATCCTTGGCGAAGACACCCGATGTTGTATGGTTGTGGTTGTATTTTTGTTGACAATCCAAATTGTTTGACGACCTCTTCTGAGATGAGGTTCTTTTGGCTTTTTCTATCAACAATAAAATGTAGTGGGGTCCCCTTCACCCACATCTGTGAATGAAAAAGGTACTCCCCATCTTCAGGATCTGTTGGTTCTTCTGGTTGAATTGTTGCGGTCGTGACAATAGCAGTGGGGTATGCGTCAATGATCTGTCCTTTACTAGTATTTTCATAATCAGATTCTGAATCAGAGTTCGGCTCCTTGTCTTTGATCTCGGCCACCAATGACTGTTCTGAGTGACATTCATCGGTGTTGTTCCAGGGGATTTTGTGGAATTCACACCATTTTTTGGTGTCCTTCTTTGTATTCCCATGACCCTTCTTTTCCTGTGGCTTGGACTGGTTTTCAGGAGACTATTTGTTAGGGTTGTCTTTGTCATAATTTGGTTGTTGTGAATTTGCAGACCTGAACTCTCGTTTGTTCTGGTGCTTAAATTTCTTCTTGATTTTAACAACATATCGATATGCAACACCGAGTGATAAGATGTATAGAAAATCCATTTCAGTTGGATGTATCTGTGTAGAGCCCCACGGTATTTCAGAACCAAATGTCATTCAGAGTATTTGATACCCAGTTTGGTGCACAAGGTATGGAAGGTATTGGTGAACTTGGGAACTTCTTGGCCCCTCTCTTACCACAGTGTGGTCCATCTCATATACTAGTCCTCATAGTTGCCAATAGGGTAATACTGTTCCTTTACCACATCCACAAAAAAATCCCAAGTGGGCTCGTCCCCATATATTCCAGACTCCTCTGTGGAACTCTGCTCCTAGTAAGTTTCCCACCAATGTTTAACATGGGGGAGATCCTTAAGGAGTGAAAAGATGATATTTTCTCTATCGGAAAAATTTTGAATAGAGAAGTAACCTTCTAATAGATTTAACCATTTATCTAGGGAATCTGCATCTATCTAACCTTCAAATATAGGAATATCAAAATTGACCTGTACGTTAAAAGGAGAGGTGCCTCCAAAGTGGTCGCTTGATGAATATGTGTCTGATGATATTGGGAGGCATTAAAGGATGTGGGAAAAATTCTCCATCATTTCGTCCCTATGTCGTGTGAGGGCTTGCTCAAGAAATAGACTTATAGGATCGTCTGCTCCGTCATTTTTCTTTTCTTTTTCCATGGAGGGTTTCTTGGGCATGCAAGAGTGATTTCCTTCAAGAGATACAAGATCGAGACCCAAATTTCTATACTCAGACCTCATCAGAGACATGCATTGAAAAATGATCAAGAGTAGCCTACTCTGATACCATTGATCTAGATTAATTTCGACACGAAATGAGAGCGGAGAGATAATAAATAAATGCATAGAGATATCACAGATATTCAATAATATAATATAAATGTATCATATATGCAACCATAAACACAGATATACAGTAGTACACAATTTCTATTAATGAAAGAAATGTATAGAGACTGTAAAAATACAGAGTGAAAGACTCGTTAGAATGGTGGCAGCTTATCTCTGAGAAGAGATGTGACGGTTACTCGCATTCACAAGAAGATGATTACAACAAGGTTTTGAAGGCATTTTTACAATAAACAAGAATTAAAAAAACCCTAGACATCCAAAAACCTAACCCTAGGAGATTAAGCACCAAAATTCATGTGGGCCCCATTTGGGTAAGTTAGTACATCAACTTCCCAAGGTCGTAACTTTCGCATACGATCTTCGTTTTAGGCGTATGATAACCCATTGGAAAGGTATCATCAAGGAGATTCATTTTGGGGGATCAATCATTCCTTTAGTTATCATTGAGAAGCTCAATCCTAAAAAACCTTCATTTAGGCCCTCAAAATGGCCCCGGAAGTTAAAAACTACTAAAAATAGTAAATTGCCAAAATTGCCAACAAACAGTTTTGAGCTAGTTGGAAAAGGTGGGTGGCCACCGATATCCACCTGGATCAATCCTCCCTCATTAGGAAGAAATGGTCTCCATTGAGTTGAGTTCTCGGGGGAGAGGAAAAAGCATTTGTTGAATCTGCATCTTGGTGAGATGCTTGCCTTGCTGGAGACGTCGCGTTGCTCAGTTTGTGGAAGTATTTCATGGACCTATTGAGGTTGAGGCTGTTCAAAAAGTCAATATACATGAGAGGATGGTGTGCAGAAGGAATCTTTGCACTTTGTTGCAGCCTTGTCAACCTACTTCTCTTGGATAGAAGGTGCTTGGGGCGAGGTTGTAGTGGTTGCAGTGTCCCTCATTCTCCTTTTGAACAGATTGTGAAGAAGTTGAATTTTGCAGTATGGGATACTACCTTGTGGCACTTTTTAGGTGGAACAATAGTCAGAACTACCTCTAGTATTATGTAGAGATGACCCCCCAAAGTAATAATGACACTACGGGGTCGAGACTCATAAACAACATGGTGTCTCCACATACATGGTTGGCCCAAGAGTACATCACAGACATCCAGTGGGGCAACATCACATAATAACTCATCCTTGAAGGGTTGGATGTCGTATGATAATCGACATTCTTGGCCAACATGAAGATCTCATCCTAGGTGAAGACACTCGATGTTGTATGGTTGTGGCTGTAGTTTTGTTGACAATCCAAATTGTTTGATGACCTCTTCTTAGATGAGGTTCTTTTGGCTTTCGCTATCAACAATAAAATGCAGCGGGGTCCCCTTCACCCACATCTATGAATGAAAAAAGAACTCCCCCTCTTCAGGATCTGTTGGTTCTTCTGGTTGAATTGTTGCGGTCACGACAATAGCAGTGGGGTATGCGTCAATGATATGTCCTTTACTAGTATTTTCATAATCAGATTCTGAATCAGAGTTCGGCTCCTTGTCTTTGATCTCGGCCACCAATGACTGTTCTGAGCGACATTCATCGGTGTTGTTCCAGGGGATTTTTTGGAATTCACACCATTTTTTGGTGTCCTTCTTTGTATTCCCATGACCCTTCTTTTCCTGTGGCTTGGACTAGTTTTCAGGAGATTGTTTGTTAGGGTTGTCTTTGTCATAATTTGGTTGTTTCGAATTTGCAGACCCAAACTCTCATTTTTTCTGGTGCTTAAATTTCTGCTTTATTTTAACAACATATCGATAGGCAGCACCGAGTGATGAGATGTATAGAAAATCCATTTCAGTTTGGATGTATCTGTGTAGAGCCCCACGGTATTTCAGAACCAAATGTCATTCAGAGTCTTTGATACCCAATTTGGTGCAAAAGGTATGGAAGGTATTGGTGAACTTGGGAACTTCTTGGCCCCTCTCTTACCGCATTGTGGTCCATCTCATGTACTAGTCCTCATAGTTGCCAATAGGGTAATACTTTTCCTTTACCACATCCACAAAAAAATCCCAAGTGGGCTCGTCCCCATATATTCCAGACTCCTCTGTGGAACTCTTCTCCTAGTAAGTTTCCCACCAATGTTTAACATGGGGGAGAGACTTAAGGAGTGCAAAGATGATATTTTCTCTGTCGGAAAAATTTTGAACAGAGAAATAACCTTCTAATAGATTTAACCATTTATCTAGGGCATCTGCATCTATCTAACCTTCAAATATAGGAATATCAAAATTGACCTATACGTTAAAAGGAGAGGTGCCTCCAAAGTGGTCTCTTGATGAATATGTGTCTGATGATATTGGGAGGCGTTAAAGGATGTGGGAAAAATTCTCCATCATTTCGTCCCTATGTCGTGTGAGGGCTTGCTCAAGCAATAGACTTATAGGATCGTCTGCTTCGTCATTTTTCTTTTCTTTCGCCATGGAGGGTTTCTTGGGCATGCAAGAGTGATTTCCTTCAAGAGATACAAGATCGAGACCTAACTTTCTATACTCAGACCTCGTCGGAGACATGCATTGAAAAATGATCAAGAGTAGCTTGCTCTGATACCATTGATCTAGATTAATTTCGACACGAAATGAGAACGGAGAGATAATAAAGAAACGCACAGAGATATCACAGATATTCAATAATATAATATAAATGTATCATATATGCAACCATAAAAACAGATATACAATAGTACACAATTTCTATTAATGAAATAAATGTACAGAGACTGTAAAAATACAGAGTGAAAGACTCGTTAGAATGGTGGCAGCTTATCTCTGAGAAGAGATGTGATGGTTACTCGCATTCGCAAGAAGATGATTACAACAAGGTTCTGAAGGCCTTTTTACAATAAAAAAGAATTCAAAAAACCCTATACATCCAAAAACCTAACCCTAGGAGATTAAGCGCCAAAATTCATGTGGGCCCCATTTGGGTAAGTTAGTACATCAACTTCCCAAGGTCGTAACTTTTGCATACAATCTTTGTTTTATGCGTATGATAGCCTGTTGGAAAGGTGTCATCGAGGAGATTCATTTTGGGGGTTCAATAATTCCTTAAGTTATAATTGAGAATATCTATCCCAAAAAACCTTCATTTAGGCCCTCAAAATGGCCCTGGAAGTTAAAAACTACTAAAAATAGTAAATTGCCAAAATTGCCAGAAAACTTTTTTGAGCCAGTCGAAAAATGTGGGTGGCCACTGATATCCACCTGGATCATATATAAAGAATATTAAATTGAATATTTTTGTGTGAATATAGATTGGCAGATCTGAGGGAGTGAGATGAAGGCACCGAAGTTTAGCAAAGAGAGAAGTTTACAGGAGCCGAGTGTACGGAAGAAAATTTACTGCAGTAGTGTCTCTGAGGTAATCCGCAAGTTGCAGAAGTTAAAAGTGTTTAAATCCACAAGCAGGAAATGTACAAGTCCCAAATCTCTAAAGAATACAAGAAGACTATCAGATATATAATCCACTAGTTCATCTATAGATTGAAGGTATATATTCATGTGTATGTTAGGGGGTGTATTATGAACAAATTAGGAACATATATGCCATAGTGATTCATAAGCATTTGATTTGGAGAAATATCTTGTGGATCTTGGTATGAGGTAAGTTTGGTTCCAGTCTTGATAAGATATCAAAATAAGTAGAAGCAACAGAAATATTAGAAATAATAGCAACGACAAGTTATCAATTACAGTTAGAGCCGATCAGTTAGGGAGGTGGAGCTTCTTTCAGGTTGCAACGTGTAAATAGGGGGTTGAAGCCTCCTTCTATTTGTATTTGGAGAAATAGGAAGTTGGTGCTTCCAATGAATGTACTCTTTGATAAATAAGAAAAGCATTCAGTGGTTTTCTCTCGCATTGGGTTTCCACGTAAAATTCGGGTGTACTGTGTTTATGTGATGTTTGTGCATTGAATTATGGTGTTGATGATATATTGAATACTCATGATAATTATTGTAGGTTTTATATTTTGATTAAAAGTATTGATTATTCTCATACTGATTCACCCCCCATCTCAATATTCCAACATTTTCCTTCCTTTTCTACCTAGGTATGGAAGTCTTCCTCTTGTTGATCTTTTTTTAGTCACAACACTCAAGAATTTTCTAGGGTTCCTATTCTATTATAATCTATGGACATGGTAGGTTCAACAACAACTTGTAATGTACTAATTATGATTTTTTTTTAACTTAGTGTTAATATTGTTTGACAAAAAGGGTATTTCCACATAGGTTGAACATCTTAAGCAACCACTCACACAAATAGATGAAATATTAATACACTAGTGTATTACATAGTTAAAACTATCAAAGATGGAAATAGACCATGGCCCTAAGAAACACAACCACTTTCAACATGGTATATTAATACAAAAGAAAAGAATTTTACATATGAGTTTATCACATTCAATCATCAAAAAATGACCCTCCATGCTCTTTAAATAGCTATCATGGACCAATCGAATTTTATTCCATTAGTATCGAGGATAATATGAATAATTGAATCACTTTATGTCTAAAACATATTGTGACTTTTACAATACATAACTACAAATCCATATCGATGCATATTAAGGAAATACACTAAAGAAACACATTTTACCTAAAGACACATTAGACCAAGTTTGTCTTAACTAAATCCTAAGTGTCTAAATATCCTAACATTCCCCCTTAACAACAACTTGGGATAATATTAATAGTGGTGACACAATATGAGAAGGAATAAGGAATTATAGCCCATAGTGAGCCCATCTCCCCTTAATGACAACTTCTTGAACTCCTAACATAGATCAAAGTTTGGAAAAAAAATATTTTGTAAAAGTCTTTTTGAAAATGTTTGCAACTTGATCATTTGTAGGGAAAAAGAGAACTTCGGGAATATGATATTGAATAATTTTTCCAATGAAGTGCAAGTGTAGATCAATGTGTTTATTTTTTTGATGTTGAAATGGATCTTCAGAAAGCTTGATCTCACTCTAATTGTCATACCAAAATGTGTCAGTCGTATCTTGTTGCTGGAATCCAAACTCTAAAAGTATTGTTCAAATATGTAAGGATTTTTGACTTGCATTAACTACTTCTTAGTACTCTATTTCTATTAAAGAAAGAGAAATATTGTGTTTCTTCTTCTAATCCCAAGTTATAGGTCTAGAAATAATATTGATAACATAACATGCAGTAGATTTATGATCATTAGGTTCATCGGCTCAATCGAAATCATTAAAACCAACCATCAAAGGATTCCCCCCTAAAATGTAATATATACCAAACTTAATTGTACACAAAATATATTGAACTGTCATTTTTGCTACTTTCCAACGGCTCTCATGTGATTTTTTTCTATACCAGGAAACAAGACCAACAACAAAGGGAATATCATGATGTATGAGTCAAATAAAAAAGGACACCAACTAATTGATGGTACAAAGTGGCATCTGCTTCAGGAATACTATATGTGGAAGTAATTTTAACTCTATACTAAAAGGGAGACAGGGATAGTTACAATATTCCATGTAAAATAAGGGAAGAAGGTCACATGCATAATTATACTAGGAAAGGGAAATTCCTTCCTTGGTTTGAAATTTTTGGAGGCTAAGGAACTAATGAAAATAACATAATTCTATCATTTTAAATTTCTTCTTAATCTTGGATTTCACATGGTTTAAAAGTTTGGGGTCACTACCAGTGATAATAAGGTTATCAACATAAGGAACAAGTATTATGAGATGGTTACCTACTTTCTTGGAATATAGATTGGGGCGAGAATGACATATAGAAAATATAGTGTCAATAAGAAATCTATCCATTTTATCATACCAAGCCCAAGGATCTTTCTTAATACTATAGTTAAAATTTATCAAGGGGATAAACAAGGTTGGATTCATTATGAACATAACCAGGAGGTTTTTCCATGTAAATTTGTTCTTGAAATCCCTATGTAATATGGTGAATTTTAACATCCATCTAGTGGACCTCTCATTTATGTGATGTAGAAAGAGGTATAATAAGGAAGGTGGAATTCATTTTTTCTATAGGAGAAAAGGTTTCATTATATTCAATTCCTTCAACTTGAAAAAATCCTTTGGAAACTAATTGAGCCTTATGTATTTCAATACTTCCATATAATGCATACTTAGTTCTATACAACCATTTACATATTTAAAAAAATGGTCCTTTCAGAAGAGATATAAGATCCCAAGTATCATTGACCATTAAGGAATGATATTATTTATTCATTGTCGTGTCCTAATCTTGATGGCAAAGATGTTCTGCGATTTTTTTTGGATCATGAGTATTTGAAACTTGATATGAAAGAGAGGAGGCCCGCTAGACCTATGAAAGTGTGTGATGTTGATATATAGGATCATTGATGAGATAACCAACTAATTCTTGTGTTGTATGGACCCATCTAGGAAGATGTAGTGCTAGTGTAGGTTCATGTTCAATGGACCCACCTAGAGTAAGGTGAGTAGGTGGAGGTATATTTTCATCCTCACTATCTTCATCTGGAGAAAAAAACAAAGTATGGTCATGAACATAAATTATGGGAATAGAAGATGGAACAAATTCCAAATATGGCACACATATTGAATTAGCCTTGCAAGAAACTTGATTCATAAATGAAAGGCTTATAGCATATCCATTTCACCAACATGGAATCCTCTACAATAAAAATATAATATTGAATGGAAAATATTGTTAGAATTATTGTCATCTTGATACAATAGTACAAATACTTCAATTCACGCCCTAATCACACAAAACGCTCATATGTCTACCAACAATTATTTTTATATTTCCGTATCTCTCACCAGGTGACATAAACTCGATTATCCAAGCCAATAGTCACGTAGACTAGTCAATAGACTAGTTGACCACCAAATAGTATTTTTGACCAAACAATAGACTATTTAACCACCCAAAAGTCAAGTCGACCACTCGAAAGTTGAGTTGACCAAACGTCGGGAAAATTAACTAGGAAAGGGGAAATTCGACTATCTTCATTCCCAATTGACTATTGAAGATAAATAAACAATTATAAAAACTTAATCGACCAACAATGAGATATAATCGACTAGAAATTGTAGTTGAATGAGTAAAGAAGGGGAATATGACCTATACAGAAGGATTCAACCAACGGTGAGGCAAACTGCTCAAGGATAAGTTGGGTTAACCAACAATAGAGATAATTTCTCAGAGGTAAAAATTTGATGACCAAAAATGAAGGAATAACATCCAAAAGGTGAATTGGGAAACTAAAAATGGAGACAAATTCTTAGAGGATGAATTTGGTGACTAGAAATGTCGAAAAAATGTTTAGAGTGTTAATTGGACAACCAACAACATAGAAAAATGTGTATATGGCTCATGGGAAAATATTAGAAATCCTATAATGTTGAGTATGGTCTATATATGGCCATTGGGAAAAGGTAAAATTCCCTACAATATTTAATACATAATGTACAACCCATGGACAAAGTGCAGACACCAACTAGCAGCAAATTTGACTTCAGAATTAAGAAGAAATTCACCAACAACTGTTAAAACTAAAATAACAACTTCCAGGTAAAGAGAAATAGATATTGAAGGAGATTCATCGATTTCCAACTTCCAAATAGATGTACGGGCATGGTTAGAGATCTATTGGGTTAGCTTACTGATGCAGGAGAATCGCTCACTCATCAAGCGAGCCAACGCATGGAGTAGGGAAAGACAGCTGGACAAGCCATCAAACTTCTTTTTGAATTTTACCTTGATATTTGTTGCACCAAACATTAATGAGTTGATGTAATGAAGCACACTTGTACATTGTAATGGACCTTGAGCAGATAAGCTCACATCCTTAGATAGCTGAGGCATTTAATAGTTTTAATGTTGTTAGATAGGAATTTATTGTAGATTTGATAGTTGTAGAATTCGAGAGGGCAAACGGAATATAGGCACCCTCCTTTGTATCATTGTAAATTTGGCAGCCTCATTCATTGAGAGCAAGAGAAGAGCAGAGCAGAGAACCTGTGAAGAACACCCATGTACATATTGAATTAATAGAAGGAAGTCTTTGATTCACTTTCATGGTTTGTGTTGTTTCTCTGTATTGATATTATGCTCATGTATGTTTGCTTTCTGTCATGCATTTTCTTTGATATTCTATGTATGGGATTTCATAGTTGATTTGGAATCTGTGAGAGAGAGGAGAATGAGTTTCAATTGTTTCTCTGTTTGAGCCAGGAGATTCCTGCATAGAGTGCAGTCGAATTCATCTGCATAGAGTGCGTTGATGAGGCTCAACAGTTAATCTCTCATTCTCGCTCATCCAGGAGTTGAATTGGGTTATTAGAGCCGTGCAGGAGAAGGGCAGGCTGGATTTGAAGTCTCAATGGTGAGTCTGAGCTTAGGTTGACAGAGGATACTGTTGCTGGAATCGTACAGAGTCTAGAAGACCCAACACTTGGAGAGTGATTGGACGTCGAGCACAAGGAGTGCGCAGACATTCCTCTGAAGGAGCGGAAGAAATTAGGTTCAGGAGGGATAGTTTCCATCGTGAATACTTTGGGAACAGACCCAGGAGAAGTCCCAAACTGGAAGGAGCTTTAGAGTGGAGAAATCTCCAAGGAGGAGAATCAGCGGTCAGGGATCACAGGGGAGAAGCGCAAAATCTCGTTGATCATTGGATCAGGGAAGAGTTGTGTGAGGTTTAGTCCATAAGCGCAGGAGGAAAGGACCAACGCCCATCGGGGTTCGTCATTCGGCGTTTGGCGAGGCAAGAGTTGCATGCACGTCGAAATCGTGAGTAGCGATTTCCCAAATTAATCGGGGCCATCGATTGTGACAAGGACAGGTGGCACGAGATCCCGAGGGATCGAGATTCGGCACTCGGGGTTTTATTTTGCAAAGAAATCGCGACCGGTAAAATCGTGATCCCGCGATTCCTGATAGGAGCGGAGAGAGGAGGTGACGCGGCGTGGGGTTAGCACACGTGTATATTGGCATTCAAAGTTCTGTGGCACGAGTGTAAAGCGACATCACATTCACCAATTTCCCGATAGGGAAAACCCCGACAGGACAGAGGTGTTGACTATTGACCCTCGGAGATCGGGGTTCAGAGGTTTGAAGTGCATGGTAAAAGTGTCGTGAGGTTCGCGAATCCGCAAAACCTGATTTCCCGAGAAGCGAAGGGGATATCGTCGAAGGATTCACTGTGGGTAACTCCCAAGAGGAGTAGGAAGAGTTCTTTGACTCTTCGGGCCAAGGAACAAGGAAGGTCCTGGTGGAGCGGCTGCTGTCGAGAGTGGTTGCGTCAGAGTGGTATCAGAGCAGGTGTATCTTTTCTTTCTGTAGCAAGGACAGAGAAGACACCATGCCGCCTAGAAGAGAAAGGAAGTCACCTGATCGAGAAGACAGGGATGCTTGAAGAAGGGGTAGGCCAGCAGGGAATCCAGAAATGAAACGCCAAATACGAGATCTCAGGGCGAGACTCGAAGAAATAGAGACCACAAAAAGATGCGGAGTCGACGCAGGAGAGTTCAGTGATTCTGAGGTTGAAGAGGAAGCTGGACACGATGGAGAAGAGGTCACAGCGGAGGATGCCTCAACCGAACGACTGATAAGAGCCATTGCTAGAATGAGCTCAAAGACAAAGATGGATATTCTCATCTATGAGGGAAGTCTAAATGTAGAAGAGTTGTTGGATTGGATCCGAGCACTCGACACCTACTTCGATTACGAAGATATAGAAGAGGACAAGAAGGTGAGGCATGTTGTTACTAAGTTGAAAGGACATGCAGCCTTATGGTGGGATGAGTTGCAGGTGGACAGGCACTGCAAAGGAAAACAGAATATCAAGAGCTGGGACAGGATGATCGCTAAGATGAAAGCGAAGTTCATCCCCAGATATTATCAGATCACTCTGTTCAGGTGAATGAAGAACCTGAGACAGAAGCTGATGATGGTGAAGGAGTACACCGAAGAATTTTACAGGCTCAACATCAGAGCAGGTCATCGGGAGAGTGATGATGAAAAGGTGGCAAGATACCTGAATGGATTAAGGTATGACATTCAGGATGAATTGAGCATGGTTACCATCCAGACAGTGGAGGATGCATACCAAATGGCTCTAAAAGCCGAAGAGAAGCTGAGCCGCAAGCAAGGACAGTGAGGGTGAGGCAGAAGACAGCCCAGAGGCAAAGCGGTTTCCCAGGAAAGAATTCAGAAGCCCAAGGAGGATTGGAAGAGACCTCAGGCTAAGGTTGAGAGAGGTGGAACCTCACAGCAGAGGCAGCCACAAACTGAACAGAGGCAACAATATGCCGAGCCGAAGAGGTAGCATACAGAGCAGGGTGGCGGATATGCTGATGCCAATGCAATTCCTCATACCCGAGGTAGAGGAAGAGGCCGAGGAGGAATCATCACATGTTTTACATGTGGAAAAAACGGACATAAGGATGTGGATTGTCCAGATAGAAAGATGGACAGGAGTGAAACTCACATCACTGAGGCGCAGAGGCGTGATGCTAAGATCGAAGATGCAGACAGCGGAAGATCGCTTGGGATGCATAAGGTTCTTTTGACACCTGAGAAAGAGGTGGACAACTCAGTGCAGAGGAGCAGACTATTTAGAACAGCTTGCACAACCAAGGACAGAAAGTGCAAGGTGATCGTGGACAACAGAAGCACTGATAATCTCGTTTCATCTGAGATGGTGGAAAAACTGGAGCTGGAAACAACTAAGCACCCAAGTCCATATAAAGTCTCATGGCTACAGAAAGGACACCAGGTAAGTGTCACTAAACAGTGCTTAGTTAAATTTAAAATTGGGAATTATCATGATGAGATTCTGTGTGATGTTATTCCCATAGACGTATGTCACATATTGTTGGGTAGACCATGGCAGTATGACAGAAATGTTGTTCATGATGGGAGGATGAACACATATACCTTGGAGAAGGATGGGAGAACACACAGATTGCTTCCGATAAAGGATAAGGAAGTGAAGCCGGAAGTGAACAACACGATACTTCTCATGAGTGGGAAAGAATTTCTCACAGATCTGGAGAAGGATGAAGATCCACAATTCTTTGTTGTCAGGAAGCCGAGAATTGTCCTGACAAGCACAAGAGTGGACGACTTGCCAGACGATATTCAGGAACTGTTGGGAGAGTTCGTTGATATCATCGTGGATGAACTACCTCGTTCGTTGCCACCAATGAGAAGTGTGAGTCATCACATTGACCTCATACCAGGAACAAGTTTGCCGAATAAGGCAACGTACAAATTGACACCTCAGGAGAATGAGGAGGTCAAGAGGCAAGTACAGGATTTGCTGGATAAAGGACTGGTAAGGGAGAGTCTCAGTCCATGTGTTGTTCCGACAGTGCTAAGTCCAAAGAAAGATGGAGGCTGGAGGATGTGTACAGGCTCCAGAGAGATTAATAAAATCACCATCAGGTACAGATTTCCACTGTCGAGAATGGATGACTTGATGGATTGCCTGAGTGGGGCAAATTACTTTTCAAATATTGATCTCAAGAGAGGATATCATCATATCTGAATGAGAGAGGGTGATGAATGGAATACGACATTCAAAACAAAAGAGGGTTTGTACGAATGGTTGGTCATGCCGTTTGGCTTGAAAAATGCGTCGAGCACATTCATGAGGTTGATGAATGAAGTCCTGAGGGAATTCATTGGAAAATTTGTGGTCATGTATCTGGACGACATATTAATTTTCAGCAAGACCAAGGCTGAACACTTGAGGCATTTAGCCATTGTGATGAGGAAGCTACAGCAAGAGAAGCTGCTGATAAATCTGAAGAAATTCTCGTTCGTGCAGACAAAACTCATTTATTTGGGTTTTGTAATCTCGGCGAATGAATTGAAGATGGATCTTAAGAAGGTGGAAGTAATCAGGAAATGGCCATCGCCGAGGAATGTTTTTGAGGTAAGGAGTTTTCATGGTCTGGCTAGTTTCTACAGGAAATTCATTCAGAATTTTAGTGGAATTAGCGCTACAATGATGGACACCATGAAGAAACGACATAAGTTTTTTCATTGGACAGTCGAGGCTGAAGGGAGCTTCAACCTGTTGAAGAGAAATATCACGGAGCAACCAGTGTTGGTGTTGCCTAACTTTCAGAAAACGTTTTAGGTGAAATGTGATGCCAGTGGGTATGTTGTTGGAGGGGTCTTAAGTCAAGAAGACAGACCTGTTGCATATTACAGCGAGAAGTTGGATGATGCAAAGCTGAAATACTCCACATACGAAAAAGAGTTTTATGCCATCATACAGTCATTGAAGAAGTGGAGGCATTACTTGATACCCAAGGAATTCGTTTTGTACAGCGATAATCACGCATTGCAGTTCGTGAGTCAACAGGAGAAGTTGAACCAGAAGCATGCGAAATGGGTAGAGTACATGCATAATTTTACATTTGTGATCAAGCACATTTCAGGAACTGCTAACAAAGTAGTCGATGCTTTGAGCAGGAAATGTTTGTTGCTGCAGGAATTCAGTGTCAAGACATTGGGTTTTGAAAATTTAAAAGATATGTATGCAGATGATGCAGACTTCAGAGAAGCATATGAGGCAGCCGAGAATCCAGTTCTCAGGGATCAGAGTCCGTGGTTGGAATATATAATCCAGGAGGGATTTTTGTTTAGAGGCAACCAATTATGCATACCGAATTGCTCCATGAGAGATAATTTGGTAAAGGAAAAACACAGCGGAGGCCTAGCAGGTCATTTTGGGCATGATAAAACGTTCGCCAAGCTGAGCGTATCGTATTTTTGGCCGGGGATGCACACAGATGTTAAAATATTTGTTGACAGATGCAGGATATGTCAACATGTGAAGGGCCGAAAGAAGAACACAGGGTTCTATCAGCCATTGCCCATACCTGAGAGACCATGAGAGGCAATTAGCATGGATTTTGTGCTAGGACTGTCGAGGACGCAGAGAGGAGTTGATTCCATCTTTGTAGTGGTGGACAGTTTTTCGAAGATGGCACATTTCATACTGTGTCAGAAGACCAGTGACGCGACCCACATCGCAAACTTGTTCTTTAAAGAAATTGTCAGATTGCATGGATTGCCGAGGAGCATAGTCTCGGACAGGGATACCAAGTTCATTGGTCATTTTTGGAGGACGCTATGGAAGAAGCTGGGAACTAATTTGGCATTTAGTTTGTCTTATCATCCTCAGACAGATGGCCAAACAGAGGTGGTCAATAGAAGTCTGGGGGATCTATTGAGTATCTTGGTGACAGAGCACCACAACAGTTGGGACCAGGTCTTACCACAGGCAGAATTCGCGTACAACGATTCGGTGAATCAGAGTACAGGTAAGAGTCCGTTCCATATTTTGTATGGGATACAGCCGAGAGGAATTTCTGAGCTCAGGGAGTCAGAACAGGCTGAAACTAGTAGCGCTCGTGCTGAAGAGTTCGTTGAGGCGATGCAAGAACTTCACACGCAGGTGAAGCAGCGACTGCAGAAGGCGAATCAGGAGTATAAGCGCAGAGCCGATCAGCGAAAGAGACAACTTCATTTTGAAGTTGGGAACATGGTTTTGGCGCACTTAAGGAAGGAAAGGTTCCCAAGGGGAACATATAACAAGCTCAAGATGAAGAAAATTGGGCCATGCAAAGTCCTGAAGAAATTCGGGGAAAATGCCTATGAGATTGAGATGCCAGAGGGCATCGGGATATCTCTGATTTTCAATATTTCAGATTTATACCCATACAGGGCTGGAGAAGAAGACGCTGGAACTAAGGAACCAGTGATACAGTGGAAGAAACAATTACCAGTTGCACAGAAACCACAGATGGAGTGCATACTGGATAAAAGAGTAGGCAGGAAGACCAGGCGGAAGCAGTATTTTGAATACCTGGTAAAATGGAAGAATCACCCAGTGGAGGATGCTAGCTGGGAAACAGAAGAACTTATACTAAAGCATGGGCAGACTGTGCAGGAGCTCATGGACAGGAGCCCATGAAATATTTTGATCCGAGGAGTATGATGCAGGAGCATCGCTCACTCATCAAGCGAGCCAGTGCGTGGAGCAAGGAAAGACAGCTGGACAAGCCAGCAAACTTCTTTTTGAATTTTACCTTGATATTTGTTGCACCAAACATTAATGAGTTTATGTAATGAAGCGCACTTGTACATTGTGATGGACCTTGAGCAGATAAGCTCACGTCCTTATATAGCTAAGGCATTTAATAGTTTTAATGATGTTAGATAGGAATTTATTGTAGATTTGATAGTTGTAGAATTCGAGAGGGAAAACAGAATATAGGCACCCTCCTTTGTATCATTGTAAATTTGGCAGCCTTATTCATTGAGAGCAAGAGAAGAGAAGAGCAGAGAACCTGTGAAGAACACCTATGTACAGATTGAATTAATAGAAGGAAGTCTTTGATTCACTTTCATGGTTTGTGTTGTTTCTCTGTATTGATATTATGCTCATGTATGTTTTCTTTCTGTCATGCATTTGCTTTGATATGTTGTGTATGGGATTTCATAGTTGATTTGGAATCTGTGAGAGAGAGGAGAATGAGTTTCAATTCTTTCTCTGTTTGAGCCAGGATATTCCTGCATAGAGTGCAGTCGAATTCATCCGCATAGAGTGCGTTGATGAGGCTCAACAGTTAAGCTCTCATTCTCGCTCATCTAGGAGTTGAATTGGGTTATTAGAGCTGTGCAGGAGAAGGGCAGGCTGGATTTTAAGTCTCAGTGGTGAGCCTGAGCTTAGGTTGAAAGAGGCTACTGTTGTTGGAATCGTACAGAGTCCAGAAGACCCAACACTTGGAGAGTGATTGGATGTCGAGCGCAAGGAGTGTGCAGACATTCCTCTGAAGAAGCGGAAGAAATTAGGTTCAGGAGGGATAGTTTCCGCCGTGAAGACTTTGGGAACAGACCCAGGAGAAGTCCCAAACTGGAAGGATCTTTAGAGCGGAGAAATCTCCAAGGAGGAGAATCAGCGGTCAGGGATCGCAGGGGAGAAGCGAGAAATCCCACTGATCATTGGATCAGGGAAGAGCTGCGTGAGGTTTAGTCCATAAGCGCAAGAGGAAAGGACCAACGACCATCAGGGTTCGACGTTTGGCGAGGCAAGATTTGCATGCACGTCGAAATCGCGAGTAGCGATTTCCTGAATTAATCGGGGCCATCGATTGTGACAAGGACAGGTGGCACGAGATCCTGGGGGATCGGGATTCAACACTCGGGGTTTTATTTTGCAAAGAAATCGTGACCAGTAAAATCGCGATCCCACGATTCCCGATAGGAGATTAGAGAGGAGGTGACGTGGCGTGGGGTTAGCGCACATGTATATCGACATTCAGAGTTCTATGGCGTGAGTGTAAAGCGACATCACATTCACCAATTTCCTGATAGGGAAAACTCCGACAGGACAGAGGTGTTGACCGTTGACCCTCGGAGATCGGGGTTCGGAGGTTTGAAGTGCATGAGAACAGTGTCGTGAGGTTCGCGAAACCCAATTTCCCGAGAAGCGAAGGGGAGATCTCTGAAGGATTCACTATGGGTAACTCCCGAGAGGAGTAGGAAGAGTTCTTTGACTCGTCGGGCCAAGGAACAAGGAAGGTCCTGGTGGAGCGACTACTGTCGAGAGTGGTTGCATCACTTACTCTCCCATGGGGACCATATCCATGAAAGATGAACTCATATAATAATTGCCATAGATTTCTCTTTACTAAAACAATACACAATCAACCATTAAATTATAGTTCACACCATTGACCATTTAAATTATAGGGCACACCATTTCCACCCATAGACAATGAAATCCAAATAACAATAAAACCATACATAAACTTAGAATTTACCCTAGAAACCCAAATGGAAAAACAAACATTCAATTGGCTTCATCTAGTCTCTTTGTTATCTAGCAATCAAAAAGTTACAAACTCTGTTATTCGTCTCTATGTTCCTTATTGAATTTTGGGAAGCCTCCTCACTTCATTCATAGCCAAAGAACTCTTATTCCCTTGTAGGAAAATGAGATATAAGAGACTAGTTCGATTGGGAGGATGGTCGGAAGGTCAAGCATCCCCAATGCTTCAACTTCTCCTTGGTTTGTTTCTTATCCCTATCTTTGTTTGTCTTTTCTCCCATTTTGTAAAAGGTTTCATGGAATTATCATTTTTTCTTAATACACTATTTTTTTTATGTACAACACTATACTACTCGACTTCACATCTCATATGTTTGATTTAAACTACATTGAATACAAGAGTAGATGATGTAGCCAAAGTTTGTGATTCATTCACAAGATCAAATACACCATGAAAACACAAGATAATGGAAAAATAACTCTCTTTTATTCCTTCTCTATCCTAACTATTACAATCGAAGTTCAACCCCTTATAAGTACTATCCGGGATTTTTGAAAACAACTAATTTTAGAAAAACAACTGTTTTTTTTAAGAAAAAACAACTAAATTTAGAAAATTCTCGCATGAATATAAAATTGTCCATAGACTAAGAGATAACTAGAATGAAACTATTTTTCAACTCACTTTTGTGATTAATCTCATAAACTAAGAGATAACTGATAATTGAAAAATTAAAAATTCCCATAAAAACACTAAAACCCTAATTTGAGGCCTTATATGAAAGAATTTGGCCCTGAAAAAGTGGTGAAACGTTGTCCAATCAGACAGAACCAATCAGAATGAATCAGAACAACAGTGAACACTTTGAGATGCAACTCCACATAAAATTTTATACCAAACGGATAATCGATTCAAAAGTTATGACCCTCGGAAAATCCCTGAAAATTCCCTGCATCAGTAGACATCAATCATGAAGGCATCATGCCCTTCTTGCCAACAAGTTGATCTCCTTCATTTTCCATAGCCTTAAACATTTATTGTGTTTGTGATCTTACATGTGTTGATCATCCTAGATCATGTGCCTATAACCAATTTTTGTTGTTTGAATCCTATTTGGATCACACCTCCTTGTTAGGAGGCTTTTGGTCCCCAAAATTTGTCAAAAGATAGATGAGAGAAATTGTTTGCAATATAGTTCTTCTCATACCAATTTTCTTTCCTTGGAGTCTATCCTTTGAGAGAATTTTTCCACATTTCTCGTTGTCCTCTATGAGTTTCTTGCTCCTTTTGTTGTAGAATCGTGTCTTCCTTCAACTCTTCAAGAGTTTGTGGTGCAAGGTCTTTAATAGTATGAAGAACGAAATGTTATTCTTACTCATTCAACATGGAAGGTTCAACAAACTTCAAATATTCCACATTCACCACTGAACTGATTTTCACATATGGGGGAATTTTATCTCGAAGGCATTGTCATTCACCTTCTCAATAATGTCAAATGGTTTGTATCTAATGGGATTGAGTTTCTTTGTTGATCCTTCCAATCATTCCTTACCAAGATAGAGCCACACCTTGTCTCCAATATGGAATTTTGTATCCTTCCTATGTTGATCATGCTTGGATTTGTACAATTGGTGACTCTTCTCAATCTTTTCTAGAACCCTTAGATGTATTTTTTTTATCTTTTCCATGAATGTGCTTTCCTTCTATTCATATCCTTGTATCATTGCTTATTCCTTCTTTGTTCATACAAAATATCAAATGGATAAGGAGGTAAATAACCAAAATAGGTCTCAAAAGGACATTTAATGGTGGAATAATGGAAACATAGTTACCAACTTAACGAGAACTCTACAGAGTTCTTGTTTTTGGGGGGGTCTAATTTTTTACCCCGTTTTTAAAAATGGTGCTACCGGTAGCACCCCTCTCCCTTTTTAGGTGGTTTTTCGATATTTTAAATTTTTCAATCCACAATGTGTACACATTTTTTTTTAAATGCTTATTTTTCATCTATTTTCATTTTTTTACAATTTTTATTTTATTTTTTATTCAATGGTGTTTTTAGTCATTTTTCCATGCTTCTTTCAATCTTAAAAATATTTTTTACCATTTATTTTTTTGAAGTTATGATTTTTCATATAATTGTGTCTTCTTAATTAATTTATTGTTCCATACTTTTAAAATATAGTG
>JZKD02S1970449.1:256547-268788 GCA_000966675.3 Picea glauca
AATTTACTATTCTCATGTAAAACATTTGCTTACATACATGTGTTTTTGTTGCTACAGAAATTTAGCACCCTCATTGGTTTTCATATGAGCCCAACTCGGAATCCAAAGATACCACTGGGAAGTTGTTTACATATCTAGTACATGATTTGGAACCTCTCATATCACAACAAATTCAAACTAGGAACTCAAGGGAAATCGGTAAAATTAAAGTCAAAGGCAGGTTTCAGTAGCTACAAGAATTCTTGTAGCAAACATTTTTCAAATTCTTGTAGCCATTTCATTGGTTGGTATACCCACGCCACTTCATATCAAATTTGGCCACATGGGTTTTGTGAAAATATTCCATGAGATGGTTCAGTTCCTATTGAATATACTACAAACTAAACAAGGAGTGTGCTATCTCAAAGTCAAACCAAAAGTCAAACTTGGCAATTTCAAAACAATGAAATCTACTCCAAGGACAATTTTTGCACGTCATTTGCAGGTAGCCAAGGTCAAACCAAGAACATAAGAAACATGATTTTTGTGAAGAATATCATTATTTGAGTGAGCATGGGAAAAATTATCAAAAAATGCACAAGGAAGAATATGTGAGCAAGTTTTTAAGGAAGTTTTCTACTTTTTACTATTATGCACGAATAAAAGTAGAATTCAAAATGTTTGCAAAAAAATCCCTTTTCTTCATCAAAATAAATATTTGGAATCACATTAAGGTAAAAAGGGTAAAATTACACCATTTCCAATTTCAAGAACTCAATTTCACCTCAATTTGAGCCCAAGGTGTGCATTTTTGTGCATTTAAGCAATTTAGGAAGCTCCCAGAATTCATGTAAGATCAACAATTTCATGCATCCAATGATAATAGAGGTTTGGATAACACATGATACGGTTGAGACACTTGGAAAAAATGATATTTTGAAGCAATTGGTGATTGTTCTAGAGAATTTGGAGATCACATATATGAAGACTTATAGGGACACTATACAAGGTTTCAATGCATTGTTAGCTAGCTCCAACGAAGTCAAATTTTGTTTAAATTTTGAGTTCATATTCTAGGAATTCATATGAAAAGATAATTTAAAGAGTCTATCATATAATTTTTTATCTTAATAGTGAATTTATTTCATAAACCCATGTTGGTTCTGTAGTAAGAATTGTTTTTCAGAATTGAAATTTAATATGCAAAGGGTTATGAGCATCATTTAGTGTCGGTTTATATAAGGATGAAGCACCAATAGTAAGAGCGGTCCATGGCCACCTTAACATATTTATAAACAAAAAATAATATTGGTGGTATGGTTTAATTTCATTCCTCGGAGAAAAAAACAAACCAAGTACAACAAATATGTTTGAAATTTGCAATTTCCAGTGCATTTATTTTTTTATTAAAAAAGTAGAAATTGATTTCAAGATATCTTGCAAACCATGCATCGAATTTCCATGAAATTTTGAACACAAATTCATAAAGTGTTAGGAAATGACGAAAATTCCACTCTAAACATAGAAAAAGAGAGGAATAAATATTAAATCAAGAAAGTAAATGAAAAAGAAAACACACAGTACACATAGATTTTACCCTGGAAACCCAAACCGGGAAAACCAACATTTTGTGAGCGTTATGCTCTCTTGTTGTCTTATTCATTCAGAATAAAAGGTTACATGTCTAACAATGGTCCAAACATAAGACACAATTGATATCATACCCTCTTTTGTACACAAGAACAACCCTTTATCCAATTCGGCTTACATCTACATGACCAACAACCTCTATGATTACAAACTCTTGGCAATTAGCCATTCATCATCTAAATATTGATTCATTATATTTTACAGCAATACAACACACCTTATTTATAGGATTTACAATAGGAAAAACCCTAAATAAAAGGTGAACAAATATGGTTACAGATCCACGAAGCTCATTGGCTACAAATCCCGTGAATCTCGAGATTATGTTACATTCGACTACCAAGTCGGATTACCTGTCGACTACCAGTCGACCTTCATTCGGTATTCAATTAGTTGCCACACATTGTTACACATTAAAATTCCTCACTTCGATAAGGTCACATTATCATTATTGCAAGTGTCACACTTTTGTCGCAAGTGTCGTAAATGTCGCATTCTCGTTTTGCATATGTCGCATTATGAACGACACCATGGAAACACTTGATACATCCTATAAGACATGTTGGAAGGGTAAAACACATCATTTGACAAGATGAATTTATTTTTTCCTTGAGAAATGCTCATCTTAACGAACTTTTGGAAGATTAGCACTCCCCTTATCACATGTAGGGAGTGCTAGCACTCCTTGTCCATCTAGGACAGAGCGTTGCAGCACTTTGTTACTAGTTTTGAGGGAGCGTCGATTGTTTGAGAGAATCATGGGAAGAAATACCCCTTATCTCTAAGAACAGATAGATATGATCCGAGTTGGTTTGGCTCGAATCCAAGATTTAGGTTGCATCTAAGGGAGATTCCACAACTGATGGAGTCATATCCTCAACTTATTCCAAAGATAACTAAGGTGGTTGAGCCTCTCAAAGCCTATAAAAGGAGGCATTATCATGGTGAAAAGGAGGAGAACATCAACAAAAAGTATTGTCATTCTGATCGTGGATCTTTCGAGCAAGGAGTTATACAAGGATGGCTTGGAGAGGTTTTTGCAACTGCATCTATAGATTGTAAGTGCCTTGTAATGTTCTCATTAATATATGCTTGGCTTATTTCCTTCGAGTTTGTGTATGGTTACATATACTTATCTTTTGTTGATAAATTTAGTGTAAACTAATCTTGGTAGAATAGGAAGTATGCATTGTCTTTGTTGTCTATTGGATTACAAATCTCATTAAGGAACTTGAAGATCAATCTCATCCTGGACTAAGAGAGGACAAGCTTCAGAAAAATGTACATTATACTTTCTTCCTCTTTTCCCTTTGACTATTTTAACTACATTTAAGGGAATGTTCATGTCCAATGTTAGCATATTTCTATATTGGTAATAGGGGTCTAGGATCCAAGAGGATATGCACCTGTCCGTGGGGGAATTTTCCTACAATAGAATTTGGCGACTCCACTGGGGATCAAAGCTTTTAGTTTTGGTTTCTTTTCTTGGATTTTTCTTAGATTTTTTCTCATCTTCAAATCTTGTTTGTTGCATTTTCTCTTCTATACATCTATTGTTAGTACTTAAGTTGTCTCACAGATATTGTTGATCAAACTTCCTGAAATTTCCATTTTTTGGGTTGATCCCTTTCTTTCTCAAAAACTCGCGCCCTCTCCCTTTATAGTCAGAGAGCTAATTTCCTTATCAGATCTCCCCTATAGTGCTTTCGGGAGCATTGTAGCGCTTTGGTGCTGATATAACCAGAGCATTGATTTTTCTTCATTTTGAAAAATTGTTGACTACCTTTGTACTGGGTGTAATTATTTGGGTATTTCCTTTTAACTCAGGACTTGTTTTGTCAATTTAGGTCTTCTGTCAGACTGACAACTTGCTTATTTTAATAATTTTGATCTTTGATTGGATTTTATTGTATTTCCTTGTTATGAAATCGCCCTTTTTCTTTAGATTTTGGGTTCATTTCAATACCTTTCCATTCATCTGATCGATTGAAGATTGTTACAAGGAATCTCAGGGATCTCTTTACTATTTTAATTGGTCTCTGATCTTCATATATTTCCTAAATTTTCTTAAGTGTGTTTTGTTTTTTTTGGTGTCCTTTTTGGACATTTTAGTTTGTTTTTTGCCTCTTATTAATAGTTGTGAGAGTTCCTTTTGTTTGTGTGATTCTTGCTTCCCATTGTTTAAAATATGCAATAGTGAAATATTTTTATTATTGGCATAAGAAGCATTAAACCAAATCAATTTGCATTCATAATCAAATGAAAGGATACTTTTTACGATTGGTTTTTGGATACTGGAAACAATTTCTTTATGATTTAGCACTGAAATGGATTCTTGTTGAAAATAAATTCCATGAAATTTTTGCATCCTTATGTTTGATAGTTAAATAAAGAAAAATATTCTCCTTCCTATAAATAGAAGTTCATCGAAATAAAAAAAAAAATATCATTATTTTACTTCTCTGGGATTTGAGTCATAACATCATTAGTTTCACTCTCATTCACCTTTGTGTAAGGAACAACCACTAAAATCAACACTAATTAAAAATCGATGTAGAAACTTTTTCTTTTTAGATTCTTCCACCAACATTAGACTAGGATTAGTGCTTTGGATTAGGTTGTGAGTATAACTCTCCAAATCATTCAAAACAAAATCAGCATCTTTCTATAGGGAGAGTAAATCCAATTTTCATATAAGCATAGCTGGGATCCCCCTCTCACACGAGGGTTATGCTCGAGGTCGCCTTCGGGAGAGCAATGAAGATTATCCCTCAGAGGATTAACTAATCATAGTAGTAAGATCATATTTTGGGGGTTCTTATTGAGGTCCAACTATATTCATTTGGTCTCGGTGCTTCATGAATTTTGAATCCGTTCGGGGTCCTTTGGAGTTCTATTGGTCCACTTATCCTCATTTCTCTTGAAGGATTTCGAATTTGTTAACCTGCCCATACGTTCAGAATGGATTGTTTATTGTACCCGCCTAGAGGCTGACTATGAGTTGGTTTCCTTAGAATCCATAATATTTAGGGTCCTCACACAAGGTGAAGGGGAAGGGAAGTCTTCGTTGTACCTGGAATAAACGTTGGTCAAACTAACTCAGGATCCTTGGAGGGTAAATCCAAGATTATTATGTAGAAGCTTGCACAAAGGCATAAATTCGTTAAGCAGGTCGTTGACATAACTGATCCACCCGCTCATATCCTAGGCCCTTCTCAATTTGATCATGTGATGTTGGATTTCATCACCAACTAGTACAGTCATTGAGAGAAGGTTTTGTTTTATTATTGGTTATTCTAGATTTTTAGTAGGTTTTGTTTGTTTACTTAATATTTTTTCAAGATTGAGACTATAGACGATAAAGGTCTTCGTATATCATGTAGGATGCAATGGTTTCCTCTGGAAGGCTATGAACCCTTACCTCCTAATTCACCTAGAGATTTTTACCGTGAAGAGGAAGAAAATCGCTCGGATGCTGGGAGCATTGCTACTCCTTTGCTAGCGAATCCCAAAAGTGCCTTGGTTATGGTTGAGGATCCCATTCCTCATACTACCCATGTGTCAAAAGTTCCTATCAAGCCACTCCTTGTTCGATTGGACTTGTTCGGTAATGTTATAGAAGAAGAGTGTCCTCGTGTGCCATTGAGGCCATACACTAAGACACAAATGGAAGACACACAACATGATTACGTTGATTACATGACTCATGTCCGGTTTGCTGGCATGGAAAATCCACAATAGACACTTATTCATTCCATATGGAGAAATCTATCTAGACATGATATTTACAAACATTTAAACTTTAGCCGACCACCTCTTGACCCTCTTACCTCTGTTGGTGCCGAGGAAGGACCGTTCAGTTAGACTATTGATCATCCCATCAAACAAGTAGTCAATCTTGTTGCCTCGTCAGTACAAATCCAAAGTAACATTAGAGTCATAATGCCTAGTCATACACATGATACTTTTACCATTACTCCCACCACACCAAAGTTTCAAACTACAGTTCCTCATGTTCCATTTAATTTTTTTGGAACACCTATACATCACAAAATGTAGAACCCTTCCATACACACACAATCAACTATGGGACAAATCCTAACTTAGGGGAAACGATCATCTAGTGGGCCTATCCCTCATGGGGGAAAGCCACCCTTGCACATACCCACTGGGGGGAAACTCCCTTTTATTAGTCAAACCCCAGTTGTCAGTCAAGGTATGGTAGGGGGACAACCCCCTTTTACTGGAAACCCTTCACAATCCTGGGGAGAACCCCAAGGAGGTACATTTCACCAACCTTATCAAGGATGGCCATCATACCCTAACCCACAAGGAGGATTACCAAACCTCGTTCCTTCTGGATTATATTTTGGATAACCTTATCCTGGTGTCCCAAATCCCACCTAGGGTCCTCAAGGAAAACAATATTATCCTCCCCAAGGGTCAATTGTATACCCCCTGAAAGGAAAAAATGTTTACCCCCCTCAAGGGAAAACTATTTATCCCACACAACCTAATCAAATGACCTATCATCCCCAGAACCAACTGGGTTTCCCTCCTTTCATGAACGTTCCTCAACAACAATCCAATCCTACCTATAACGACCAACAAAAGTTGTATATGAGAGGGACTAATGGATACAATTATCCACCTCAACCATTTTATGGACCTATTGGTGTCCCCATGTCGCACTAGTATCACCCTCAGGTTAACCGACAACTATCGTTCCTAGCCACGCTAGATCTACCAGACTTATCTTGGTTTACAAATGATCCCATACTACATTTTCCTTTCTGGCTGGTAATTCCTGCTAAATTACCTTCTGACATCCCCAAATTTGATGGTAAACCTGTCGAAGACCCAAACAACCATGTTATGACATTTCATCTATGGTGTTCATCAAACTCACTGATGGATGATTCTATCTAGTTGTGTCTTTTCCAACGCACACTCACGGGCTCAGTGGCCAAATGGTACATTGAACTCCAACATGGTACCTTTCAATATTTCAACTCCCTAGCTATGGATTTTCTCACGCATTTTCAGTTACCCATCCATTACAGGATTGGTACAGAACTCTTGACTTCACTTCGTCAAACGAACTTCGTACATATATCTGATCACATTCATGAGTGGAGACGACGATGAAGGTTGATTAAAGCGATAATTCCTAACCCTTATTGGAAGAATGGTTTATTAAATCTCTTTTACCCCCAATTTCTCGTGATGTCTCCATGGGTGATGTTTTCACTGAAGAAGAAGCCATTTCTCGTGCTTAGTACCTAAATTTGGTTTATTCCCAATCCGGTACGTTGTATGAGTTGATACCAAATTCTCCCTACACGTCCACCAATCCATCCAAACCATCTTCCATAGCTCATGTAGATGGAATTATCTGTGTCGTCAAAACCCAATCTTCATTATAGTCCGTTGACTCAGCTAATCACTAAGTTTTTTCACCTGTCACCAGCTCAACTTCACTCTCCTCTACTTACCCTCCAAATAAAATCTCTGAGGTGAATGCAGTCCAATATTCCTCTTCAAAAAAATGTGGGGGAAAGAAGAAAACAAAAAATAAACCCAAAAAGAATAATAAAAATACTGAAAATCCAAAAACAAAAACTCAACCGCCTACTCCTGAAAAACAACCACAATGAAAACTGAAATTTTTATGTCTCATTTGTGGTGATAATCATTACACCTAAGACTGTCCTCATCGTGACTAATTTGCAAAAATTTTCAAAGTGAATTCCCAACCCGTTGTGTTGACACAACCTTTTCCTCAGCAGCAGTTCATGGTTTCTCAAGTCCCTACCCCTCATCGAGTGCCCATATTTATATGTTTAATGGGATTGATTTAACCACTTGAACCACAATGTATGACACATCGAATAAACCTGATAAAGAGAAGGTCACTAACGGTACTACATTAGATCCATCTCATGCCACCGTTACTCCTCCATCTGGATCACTTGATACTGAGAAATCTACTTTCGACTCTATTTTATGCCCTCCCAAGAGCACTATTCAAAAATTGACTTTAATCCTAGTTCATGTGTCACCCAAAACTACAACATTGTTGAAGATTTGGCTCAAGCATGGTGTGCTATGTCTTCTCTTGAAGTTCTACAATATTTTCCAAGTCAATGTAGAACACTCTTGGCCACCATCACCGTGATCGATCTGGAGTCGTTGAATAATATCACGTTTAACTTCGATAACTTCAAGTCACAAATCTCTCACCAGATTGATTTTCAGATCGATGTTGTTGTTCATAACCAACACATTCATCATACTATATTGGATGAGGGATTTTCTACTTGCATCGTGTCATTATATTGTTGGAAAGGATTGAAATCACGTGCGCTTAATCAATCCCCTACAATGTTACGAGCATTCGATGGGCGAGGTTTTCTCCCTCACGGACTCTTGCAGTCCTTAGTTGTTTAATTGGGAGGCAAGACTATCTATGTTGATGTAGAGGTAGTTGATGATCCCCTTGATCACAACTTGTTGTTAGGAAGAATTTGGTTTTATGCCATGACTATTTTCTCTTCATCGGTGTTTCTATGTGTACAATTCCCATATCAAGGTAAAATTGTCACTATCGACCAGTTAGATTACTGCACCCCCGACACTTGCACTCATGCCACCAACATTATTCCTTTCTTGGGAGATACTAATATCATTTATGAAAGTGTCAGTGTAGGTATTTTAAAAGACTCTTCCCTTATGGGTATTTTCCCTACACCACTTCCTCCTGTCTCGGAACATATTTCCATGATCAATATGATTTCAACTATTGAATATCAATCTTACGGATCATTTGATCCTTGGGTTGTTCCTAGTCCTTTGGAATTCGATGCACTAGGTGAAACTATGCCACTTAGTCTCGCTGAGGCTTCATACAATGCCATCCAATCTACATCTCTCTCATTGGACGACCAACATCTATTGGCATGCAACACTTACTCGTTGCCATGTTGGTTGGATTCCCTACCTTCTGCTTTCGATTACATCCTACAGATTTTTCCATCAGACTAATACATTATGGAAATTATTAGTATCGAAGAAGTACCTTGGGATGACAACCATCATCGTTCATATTTTCTCCCTAGTCTGGATGAGATTAAGAAAGATATGCACTCTATATTTCTTGATGGTATTTTCAATTCTTCACAATCTCCCATACTCACCCAGGACACTACTTTTGAGGGGAATTCAGGCAACATATCTTCTATGATTTCTATCAACATCTCTATCAAAGATGGTATCGTGGAAAATGTTCATCTCAGTTCCAGTTGTTCACCCGAAGAAGTGGAAGATTATATCGCTTTATTCAAAGAATTATGTGATGTCTTCAATTGGAGTTACAAAGAAATTCCAGAGATAGATCCATCGATTATTGTGCATGAGATAAAAAATTACTGAGGTGTTAAACCTATACGACAAAAACTTTTCCCGATTCATCCTAAGAAAACCACGGCCATAAAGGCAGAAGTTGAAAAATTGTTGAAGTTTGGCTTTATTTATCCTATCCACTTGACGGAATGGGTTTCTAAAATTGTTTCGGTCGCTAAGAAACAAGGAACCTTTAGTGTCTATGTCGATTATAGGGATCTCAATAAGGCTTGTCCAAAAGACAATTACCCAACACCCTTTATCGACCAAATCATCAATAATTGTGTTGGCAGTGTTATATTTTCATTCATGGATGGTTTCTTAGGGTATAACCAGATCGATATTCTATCAGCTGATTAGCATAAGACAACCTTGATCTTCCCTTTGGGTACGTTTTCTTATCGGAAGCTACCTTTTGGTATTAAAAACGTTGGTGCTACTTTCCAGTGGGCCATGTCATATGCTTTCCATGATATCAAACATATTGCAGAACCTTACCTCGATGATTTACATGCTCATTCGTCTGCTCTATGAGACCATATTGGTCATTTACAAGACATTTTTCTTCGATGTTGGTTTTACTATACCCGTTTGAACCCTCACAAATGCATCTTCATTGTTGAATCAGGCCGACTCCTAAGATTCGTTGTCTCCAAAGATGATATTAGGGTGGATCCCTTAAAAGTAAAATCTATTCTCACTTTACCCCCTCCCAACAATATAACCCAACTACAAATTTTTCAAGGGAAATCAAACTTTCTTCTCCATTTTATCTATAATTACATTGAAATTACTAAAGGATTTACGATATTGTTGTAGAAAGACACTCCTTTCATCTGGGATGACACTGCTCAACGCTCTTTTGATTCTCTTAAGCATGCATTAACACACACGCCTCTCTTACACCCTCTGAATTATGCACGAGACTATATCCTTTATTTGTGGTTTCCTCTACTTCCACTATCGCTATGGTGTTAGTTCAAGACGAGCCTAACAATGATGAACATGTGATCTACTATATGAGAAAGAGTCTATCTAGTCCCGAGCTCCGATATTCACATGTTGAAAAGTTGGCACTAGCAATCGTTATTATTGTCTATAGATTTATCAACTACATCTTGTTATGCACTACCACGGTCATTACGGAATCGAACCCCATGTACCATATCCTTACATGTCAAGTCCTTGGGGGAAATTATTCCAAATGGATCGTTATTATTCAATAATTTGATCTCGAGTTTGCCAAATCAAAAGCTAAAAATTCATTGGTTTTTGCGGAACTCAACTGCGATCTTCCTTATGATGATGAACATACTAAGCCCAGTGATTCTCTTCCCAATGAATCTTTGTTCCTCATTATCATGTCAGACCCTTGGTATGGAATATTCTTCTCTATCTCCAAACCTAGCATTTCCAGCCCGATATTTCCCGTGACAAAGGTCATCGTATCTGCCACCATTCTAAACACTACCTTATCATTGACGACACTTTGTATCATCGTGGTATTGATACTTTCCTACGACGTTGTTTAACCCATGATGAGGATGAAAATGTTTTGAATGATTGTTACCTTGGAGATTATGGCGGTCATCTTTCTAGGATGGCTATAGCCCAGAAAATATTACGTGTCAGTTATTTTTGGCCCTTCATCTTCAAATATTGTATCGAGGCTGTCAAACGATTCCCACCCTGTCAAGTTTTTTAGAAAAAGGCATGTACACACCTTACTCCCCTGCATCCCGTTGTATCTATCAGTCCCTTCGCAAAATGAGGCATTGATTTTATGCAATATAAGCCTACCTTAGTCGGGGGGCATGGTTATATCATCATTGTTGTTGATTATTTCACTAAATGGGTCGGGTCATTCCTACATTTCTTAACAATGGTCATACTGTAGAACTCTTTTTTTTTAACCACATAATCACTCTCTTTGGTGTCCCACAAGCCATTGTCACTAATCACGGCTCACATTTTTAGAACCAGATGATGAGTGAGTTGCAAGTCAAGTTGGTTTTTTACCATGAAAACTCATCCCCTTACTATCTTCGAGAAAACAAACAATGTTAAGCTATCAAAAAATTCCTAAATACCATGCTCCAACACATGGTGGGGACAAACAAAAACTCTTGGCACTTGCAACTTTTCTCCGTTCTTTAGGCCTACTGCACTACAATGAAACCTGCAACTGGATTCACTCCATTCTAGTTGGTATATGGTGTAGAAGATGTGCTACCATTCGAGTGTGAGATCCCTCTATTGAAACTCATCGTGGAACTCCTACCTCATACCTCTATTGAAGAGGAACGATTCTTGTATTTAACCAAGTTGGACGAAACATGTCGCGATGTTTCTCTCATTAATGAGACGTATCGAAAATGAATGAAGAATAAATATGAGAAATCCATTCAACCTCGGGCTTTTGCAGAAGGAGACACTAGTACATATGGGTGGATTATTCCACGAAAATTTTCCACACTTCCACTAGTTTCATCATTTTTTTAAAGAGGGTGGGATTTTCGTGGATATTTCCATGCACGTTCGTCGCAATATCGACGAAAATATTAATTTAACCAAGTCAGGATGTTCATCGCTATAGCGATGATCTTTCATGGCAATAGTGACAAAAATTTTACCTATCTCATTGGTCAGTGATAACGTCTAGTTGACTATTTTATCTATATATACGTGACTTTAAGAGACTTTGCGACACAATTGCTATAGTTGCGACATTATTCTTGGCTTTTGTTTGAACTGTTTATTTTTTCCATCACCCATCGGTTGAACAAATCCAATTCTCAATCTACATAGCTTGAATTTTGAACTTGCAAGGTTAGTATGTTATTTTTTATTGATGTACTCATTTAACTTGTAATTTTTTTTTCAAATGTCCAACCATTTAGCTTGATTTTTCCTTGATAATATAATATGTGTGTACCATATTTCATGTCTTTGATTTTTGGATCTAGTTGGTATATTCTATGGAAAAGGGTATGTGGATTCCATAATATAATAGGTTTATGGAATCCACATATCTTTTTCCCTTCAATTGTAGCTATAATCTCTCTCTCTTTTCATTGATAAAGATATGGAATTGCCCTTGAAACTCAACCCTAATTGATGAAATGATAGTAATTGATTGTTATATTCCCTGCTTTAGCAGGGACTAATAAGATAAATAAACACTAACCCTAAACTTATGTTAGGTGTATAT
>JZKD02S1970449.1:276752-286850 GCA_000966675.3 Picea glauca
TTCGACTGCACTCCTTGCAGGAATCTTCTGGCTCACTTAGAGAAACAATTGAAACTCATTCACTCTTCCTCTCTGACTTCAATTCAACCATGAAATCACATACACAACATATAAAAACAAATGAATGATAGGAAGCAAACATTCATGAGAAAAACATCAATACACAGAGAAACAACACATCACCATGGAATTGAATCAAAGCTTTCTTCTATTTATTCAATATCTGTACATGGGTGTTCTTTACACAGCTCTTTGCTTGCTCTTCTTTTCCTGAATGCTCGATATGAATGAATAATAATACAATGATACAATGAGGGTGTCTATATCCATTTTTCCTCTCGAACTCTAAACTATCAAATCTACAATTAAATATCTACCTACCAGCATTTACTATCTTAAATGCCGAATCTACCTCAGGACGATAGCTATCCGCTCAAGTTCAATTATAATCAAATTGCGCTTTCTCTTAAACAAATCATTTAAGATCATGCAACAACTCCCAAAAGGTTTTCAAAATGTGTGCTGGATTGGCCAGCTGTCTTCCGCTACCGCGTTGGCTCGCTTGATGAGTTGGCGATGCTCCTACATCATACTCCTCGGCTTGAAAACTTTCATGGGCTCCTGTCCATGAGCTCCTGCACGGTCTGTCCATGCCTCTGTATCACTGCTTCGGTCTCCCAGCTAGCATCTTCCACTGGATGATCCTTCCACTTGAACAGATACTCAAAGTATTCTTTCCTCCTGGTCTTCTTACCCACTCTCTTGTCCAGTATTCATTCCATCTGTGGCTTTTCTGCAATTGGCATCTGCTTATGCCACTAGACTTATGGTTTTTCATCACTTCTAGCTTTTGCTTCTCCAGCCCTGTATGGGTATAAATCCACAACGTTGAATATCAGAGATATTCCGATGCCATCCGGCAACTCGATCTCGTAAGCATTTTCCCCGAATTTCTTCAGGACTCTGCATGGTCCGATTTTCTTCATCTTTAACTTATTGTATGTTCCCCTCGGGAACCTCTCCTTTCTCAAATGTGTGAGAACTAGATCACCAACTTCAAACTGAAGTTGTCTCCGATGTTGATCTGCTCTGCGCTTGTACCCTTGATTTGAATCTTGCAGTCGTTGCTTCACCTTGCTATGAATTTCTTTCATTGCCTCAACGAATTCCTCTGCACTAGTGCTGCTAGTAGCAGTCTGTCCTGAATCTCGAAATTCAGAAACTCCCCTCGGTTGTGTTCCATACACAATCTGAAATAGACTTTTTCCTGTACTCCGATTCACTGAATCGTTGTATGCAAACTCTACCTGTGGTAATATGTTATCCCAGCTGCTATGGTGCTCTATCACCAAGCTTCTCAGCAAGTCTCCCAGACTTTTATTGACCACTTCCATTTGTCCATTCGTCTGAGGATGATAAGCTGAAATAAATGCCAAGCTAGTTCCTAGCTTCTTCCATAGCATCCTCTAGAAATTCCCTATGAATCTCGTGTCCCTGTCTGAAACAATACTTTTCGGCAATCCATGGAGTCGAATGACCTCTTTGAAAAACAAATTTGTGATGTGAGTCACATCGTTGGTCTTCTGGCATGGAATGAAATGCACCATCTTAGAAAACCTATCCACCACCATAAATATCGAATCAACACCTCTTTGCGTCCTCGACAATCCCAATACAAAATCCATGCTTATCGCCTCCCCTGGTCTCTCTGGTATGGGAAATGGCTGGTAAAACCCTGCATTTTTCTTCCTCCCCTTCGAATGCTGACAAATCTGACATCTGTCAATGAATATTTTGACATCTGCTCGCATGCCTAGCCAAAAATATGATTCGCTCAACTTCGCGAATGTTTTTCCATGGACAAAATGTCCTTCTAATCCACCACTGTGCTTCTCCTTCAACAGGTTCTCCCTCATGGAGAAATTTGGAATACATAGTTGGTTGCCTCTGAATAGAAATCCCTCCTGGATCATACAATCTATCCACAGGGCTTCAATCTCGGAGAACTGGATTCTCAGCTGCTTCATACGCTTCCCTGAAATCTGCATCTTTTGCGTACATGTCCCTGAGATTTTCAAAACCCAATGTTTTGACTCGGAACTCCTGCAGCAACAAAGACTTCCTGCTCAAAGCATCATCCACTTTGTTAGTAGTACCTAAAATATGTTTAATCACAAATGTGAAATTTTGCATATACTCTACCCATTTAGCATGTTTCTGATTCAACTTCTCTTGTTGACTCACAAATTGTAATGCATGATTATCACTGTACAATACAAATTCTTTTGGGACCAAGTAATGCCTCCACTTCTTCAACGCTTGTATGATAGCATAAAATTCTTTATCATACGTGGAGTATTTCAGTTTTGCTTCATCTAGCTTCTTGCTGAAATATGCAACTAGTCTGTCTTCTTGACTTAAGACCGCTCCTATGGCATATCTGCTTGCATCACACTTCACCTGAAATGTCTTCTGGAAATCCGGTAACACCAAGACCGATTGTTCTGTGATCTTCCGCTTCAACAGATTGAAGCTCTTCTCAGCCTCTGTTGGTCCAATGAAAAGATTTATGTCGCTTCTTCACTGTTTCCATCATCGCTGCGCTAATCCCACTGAAATTCCTGATGAATTTTTGGTAGAAACTAGCCAGTCCATGAAAACTTCTCACCTCGAAAACATTTCTCGGTGATGGCCAATTCTTTATGACTTCCACTTTACTTGGATCCATCTTTAATTCATTCGCTGAAATAACAAATCCCAAGTAAATGAGTTATGTCTGCATGAATGAGCACTTCTTCATGTTGACCAACAACTTCTCCTACTATAGCTTCCTCATCACAATGGCCAAATGCTTCAGATGTTCAGCCTTTGTCTTACTGAAGATCAATATGTCATCCAGATATATGACGACAAATTTCCCGATGAATTCCCTTAGGACTTCATTCATCAACCTCATAAATGTACTCGGTGCATTCGTCAAACCAAACGACATGATTAGCCATTCATACAGTCCTTTGTTTGTCTTGAAGGTTGTCTTCCACTCATCGCCTTCCCTCATGCGAATCTGATGATATCCACTTTTCAAATCAATCTTTGAAAAAAACTTTGCCCCACTCAGGCAATCCATTAGATCATCCATTCTCGATAGTGGAAATCTGTACCTGATGGTTATCTTGTTAATCATTCTGGAATCGGTGTACATTCTCTAGCCTCCATCTTTCTTTGGACTAAGTACTGTGGTAATTGCACGTGTGCTTAAACTTTCTCTGACCGGTCCTTTATCCATCAACTCCTTGACCTGCCTTTTAACCTCCTCATTTTCTTGCGGCGTCAATCTGTACGCAGCTTTGTTTGGCAAACTAGCCCTTGGTATGAGGTCTATATGGTGACTCACGCTCCTTATCGGTGGCAACGAATGAGGTAATTCGTCCACTATGATATCAGCGAACTCTCCCAGTAGTTCCTGAATCTCATCTAGTAGATCATCCACTCTAGTGCTAGTCAGAACAATTCTCGGCTTTCTGACCACAAAGAATTGTGGATCTTCTTTCTTCTCCATTTTTGTGAGAAGTTCCTTCCCACTCATGAGAAGTATTGTGTTGCTTACTTCTGGTTTCACTTCCTTATCCTTTATCGGAAGAAACATATGGGTTCTCCCATTCTTCTCTAAAGTATATGTGTTCATTCTCCCGTCATGAACCACATTTCTATCATATTTCCATGGTCTACCTAGTAATAAATGACATACATCCATGGGAATGACATCACATAGAATCTTATCATTATACCCACCTATCTTGAATTCAACTAAACATTGTTTAGTGACACTCACCTGATGTCCCTTCTGTAGCCATGAGACTTTGTATGGACTTGGGTGATCAGTTGTCTCCAGCTTCAGTTTTTCCACCATCTCGGTTGAAACGAGATTATATGTGTTACCACTGTCCACGATAACCTTGCACACTCTGTCCTTGGTCTTGCAAGCTGTTCTGAACAGTCTGGTCCTTTGAGCTGAATTCTCCACCTCCTTCTCGGGTGTCAAAAGGACTTTATGCATCCCAAGCGATGTTCCACCTTCTGCATCTTCCATCTCAGCATCTCGCCTCTGTGCTTCTACGATGTGAGCTTCTCCGATGTCCTTCTTTTTATCTGGACACTCAAATGACCTATGCCCATTCTTCCCACATGTAAAACATGTGATAACTCCTCCTCGGCCCCTTCCTCTACCTCTGGTACGAGGAAAAGTGTTTGCATCAGCATAATCTCCTTTCTGCTCATTATGTTGCCCTCGTTGTTCAATGTATGGTCCTTTCTATGAGGTACCACCTCTTTCTACTCTACCCTGAGGTTTCTTCCATTCCTCCTTGGGCTTCTGGAATTTCTCTTGGGAAATTGTCTTGCCTCTCGGCTGACCTCTGCCTCGCCCTCGCTGACCTTGCTTACGTCTCAGCTTCTCCTCGACTTTCAGAGCCATCTGATAATCATCCTCCACCGTCCCGATGGTAACCATGCTCAATTCATCCTGAATGTCATATCTCAGACCATTCAGATATCTGGCAACTTTCTCATCATCGCTCTCCCGATGACCTGCTCTGATGTTCAGTCGATAGAATTCCTTAGTGTATTCTTTTACTGTCATCATCTTCTGTCTTAGGTTCTGCATTCTCCTGAACAGAGTAATTTGGCAGTCCCTTGGGATGAACTTCGCCTTCATCTTCGCGATCATCCAATCCCAACTCTTGATCTTTTGCTTACCCTTGTAGCATCTGTCAGCTCGTCCCACCACAATGTTGCATGTCCCTTCAAGCACGTAGCAGCGTGCTTGACCTTCTTGTCCTCTTCGATATCCTCATAATCGAAGTAGGTATCAAGAGCTCAGATCCAATCCAATAGCTCTTCTGCATCCAGGTTTCCCTCATAAACTAGAATGTCCATTTTCGCTTTCGCACCCATTCTGGCGATAGCTTTAATCAATCGCTCAGTTGATGCATCTTCGGCTGCAACTTCCTCCTCACGTTCAGCCTCAACCTCACCTTCGGAGTCACTTAGATCTCTAGCACTGGCTGTGCATCTCTGCGTTGCCTCCATATCTTCTAGTCTCATCCGAAGATCTCTCATCTGCCTCTCCATTTCTGGATTCCCTGCCGGCCTACCTCTTCTTCTCACCTCCCTGTCTTCTGGGTTGGGTGACTGTCTTTCCCTTTTGGGTGGCATGGTGAATTCTCTTCTCTGCTACAGAAAGAAAAGAAATATTCCCACTCTGATACCACTTGATAGAGACATCGACCACACTCCTCGGAGCACGAATGCTCTCCTCAGGACCTTCTCTTCTTCCTCGACCCAAAGAAATCAACAGTTCTTCTATTCCCCTATTGGGAAATCTGCACTCATAGTTTTCTTTGGTACGATCCTCCCTTCTCTACTTTCGGAGGATCGGAACTCGCGGCTTCGCAAGTTCTCATTTACTTGCTGGGCTCTCAAATCCCCGAGACCCAATATGTCAGTTAATGCTGACTTCCCCTCGGCTTATCGGGACTTCGGCTCTATCGCGACCTTGCTACTCGCGATGCCAAGTCCTCGGTTTTCCAACTCCCGACTCATGATGTGCCGAAACACTGATACACATGTGGGAATTAATTTCTCTGACGATCCCTTGCCTCGTCGGGACTTTGGACTTCGCGGGATCGTGAATCCTAACCCCAGATGCTTGGGACTTCTCGTAGCGAGATCCCGATGACTCGCGTCACCTGTCCATGTCACTCTGACTATGGCCCAAAGGATCCTGTGACTTATCAATATATCGCGTCTCACGATATCACAATCCTTGTTGCGAACTTTTGGCACTTCACCCTGCGAACTCTCGATGCTCGATTTCACGTGTAGATCTGACTGCTCCTATGGCACGGATCAACGATTACACTCCTCTTGGCTTCAAACCTTCCTTCGCCTGCACGGATAACTTCCCTGCACCTCAGCAAGGTTCAACAGCCCTCGGAGTTTCGCGAAATCTCCTCCAATGATTTCGTCTCTCCGTTCTTCTTCTGATAATTCCATAAAAATAAACAAGAGCTTCCTCCATGAAGACTTGTCCAGTTGCACGTAAGCTTACGGTACTTGCTCGATCGCTCAAATGCATGACCCTTCTGTGCAATCCTTCGACGAATTCAAAGGCCTACTCCTCCTAAGCTTGTTCTCGACTTTTCAAGTCCTTTAGAGAACTTCTTGCACGCACTCCTTGCGGCAATTCTTCAACCTTATCTAAGTGTTGAAGTCTTTCGACTCTGCGCACCCCTGCAGCAGAAGTCCTTCAATCCTTTGCTCAAAATTGCAACTCTGACTTAACTCGGCCTGCACACTCCTTGCACGGCACTGTGCCTACCTGCACCTTCGAAGAAATGAGAACAAAAGCTATCTCTAAGTGAACCCTTATGTCAACGCACTCCTTGCATACAATTCGACTGCACTCCTTGCAGGAATATTTTGGCTCACTTAGAAAAACAATTGAAACTCATTCACTCTTCCTCTCTGACTTCAATTCAACCATGAAATCACATACACAGCATATAAAAACAAATGCATGACAGGAAGCAAAAATTCATGACCAAAACATCAATACACAGAGAAACAACACATCACCATGGAATTGAATCAAAGCTTTCTTCTATTTATTCAATATCTGTACATGGGTGTTCTTTACATAGCTCGCTGCTTGTTGTTCTTTTCCTGAATGCTCGATATGAATGAATAATAATACAATGATACAATGAGGGTGTCTATATCCGTTTTCCCTCTCGAACTTTAAACTATCAAATCTACAATTAAATATCTACCTACCAACATTTACTATCTTAAATGCCTCATCTACTTAAGGACGAGAGCTATCCGCTCAAGGTCCATTATAATACAAGTGTGCTTTCTCTTAAATGATTCATTTAAGATCACGCAACAATTCCCAAAATGTTTTCAAAATGTGTGTTGGCTTGTCCAGCTGTCTTCTGCTTCCGCGTTGGCTTGCTTGATGAGTTGGCGATGCTCCTGCATCACATACAAAGAAGTTGAAGAAGTTGATCATCCAAATGTAGGAGACGACGATCTCATTGATGATATCGATAACTATAGTAGCGAAAATGACGTTGATGATGATGTTTATAGGAATGAGCCTTTCACCAATATCGATTCTGAACCAGATCCTGATACAGATGTTGAGCTGGATGAAGAAGAAGATGACTGATATTTAATTATTGAAAATAAAAGGTATGTGTTTATATCTTGTATATGATCTTTATATTTTTTTATTTTTTGAAGGACATGAACTTATCTATTTTTTTCTTGCTATGCTCGAGGACATGGTTCTAAGTGGAGGCCATTTATTGTTGTGAGCTACACATGCAACAAATTATGGATCATAATTTTAATGTACCATTTTATTGGTAGGCCCTCAAGAGCCTCCCAATTCTATCTCTACAAAGAGCCTATAAGTGACCTTCAACAAAGGAAAAAATTGAGTTCCTTTGTTTGACATGTTGACTACTCCATTGTCTTCCTTTCCCCCCAAAAAATTCTAATGAATAACTTTCCCATGCATMTTATGGCCATATATATGAGTTAAATTCCCATTTTGAAATAGGCCACTTACATCATAGAACATTRDBYADTCATGCCAAAGGCTCYGATCAATAGGTCATTTTTKTCATGCTTTCCCTGGGTACATGTAACATTGTTAAGGATATTTGGTCACGATGAGACACATCAATTGCATTGTTAAGGATATTTGGTCATGATGAGACACATCAATTGTTAAGGATATTTGGTCATGATGCTTTCACGATCTAACCATTTGTCAAGACACACTTAACTAGAGGCCTCTTTGATACTCACTTTAATATCACTTGTATGCTTAAATGATAGGATCACCACACAACTTTCCTCAATCCACCATTTAGTAGAAGCCTCTTAGATATTCATCATTTATTTATCGTGTTCAAATCTCAAGGGTGTATGGATCCAAGACAGGAATCAACCCCTATAAGATGATTTTCTATGCTTCCTTCTCATGAGGTGCACTATTACAATTTTTAATGGAGGTGTAGATTATTGGTTGTGGGACCCAATTCTCTCTATCAAATACATATTTAGTATTATGTGTCTTCACCACTTAGCCCTGAACCCTCTTTCCCATCAAACCCTCTATGCCCAATCCATAGTTAGGTTGAGTACTCCTATCTACTTAAACTTAATACCTTGTTTATGATGGGATAAGATAAGTATCGGTCTAGTCCTTAGCTCATGTGATTTTCTAACACTATGCTCTATGTCTTGATTATTTGTTACAAAAGTGTGGTCAAATATATTGCCTTATCTGTATGTATGGCTTAACATCTTGACAGGTCTGTGAGGCTTATTCTATGGTCTTTCATCAATCATGGCTTAATACCTTTTATTGACGGGTCTGTCTTATTCTATGGTCTGTCATCTCCTGTCATGTCGGGGGATTGGGATTGGTTCGGGAGGGAGTTACCGTACCCCCTTACCCCTACTTCTCGCTATTGTGTGGGGCCTAGATGGGTTGTTGGCCTCCTAACCTTTAGCTTGTGTGGGGCCTGACCTTTACAAAAGTGTGGTCAAATATATTGCATATATGAATATATTATATATATAATATATAATATATATTATATATTATATATAATATATATAATATATAATGTATATTATATATAATATATATTATATATATTATATATTATATATAATATATATTATATATAATATATATTATATATAATATACATTATATATAATATATAACATAAAATGAAAATAACAAAAAACAAAACCAAAATATACATCAAAACAAAATTTCCAATGCCAAATATAACCACATGACTCGCACGCAGCTAGGGAACTCATGCACAGTCGGCAGTCGCACGCAGAGCAGAGGGTCTCACTCACGCAGACTTGGACATGGCAAGGGCATGGGTGGAGCACAGGGAGGCAGCGCCTCGGGCATGGGTGGAGGTAGAAGGAGGCCTAGAAGGAGGGAGAGGCACGCGCACGGGTGGAGGGAGAAGGAGGTCGAGAAGGAGGGAGAGGTACGCACACGGGTGGAGGGAGAAGGAGGTCGAGAAGGAGGGAGAGGTGTGTGCATGGTTAGAGGGAGAAGGAGGCCGAGAATGAAGGTAAGCATCTCAAACAATCCATCTACTGTAACATTTAATTCTTTAAATATATGCCAACAAGAAAAATTCCCTATCCTACTCAAAATCTCTTTGATCATCCTAATGAGATGATCTAGGGCCAAATTTAAATGCATGTTGTACCCTAAAATACAATTGATCACAAGTTGAGAATCACCAAATAAACTACAATTCATGGATGTCTTTCCCTATATAAATATCCATTGGAAAAAGGATAGCCTTAACCCCAACCATGTTATTGGAGCCAAAACCTAAACCACATGAAAAGGAAAAGGAATAACTATGAGAAAGGAATGGGATACCTTCTACCTCACACTTACCAATATATCCTTCAAACACACCATTGAAGAACCCCCACAACCTAGACATGACTATCTAAACTTTCCTAATCTACCTTGACGTCTTGACTTTGATCTCCTTCCTATAAAACTTGAAAGCGAATTTGATTATGTATAAAATATATAAAGGAGAGATCAACACATCCTCAAATAACATACCATTCCTAGATCTCCAAATGGCCCAACAAAACAATAAAGTCAGTGCTTCAAACCACGAGGGTGATTGTTGCATCCCACACTCCCAACAAGAAAGACAACCAAACATCATATGAAAATTTAACTCTAAAGCACATATGCACAATGGACATTAACCAAGACCTCAAAGACGCATTTAATGAAGTTGTCCCAAGAAATGACTTTGTTTGAAAGAGCCTACATTTTAATGGTGTTCTGATCTTCCAAACCTTATTCCAACACCAAAGAGAATTATTCTCTTGAATTATACATATTTACCCATATTTCAAAATGCTACAAGAAGTGGTAACATGACTCTTTCGCTAAAAAACGTCATCCAAGTTCATTTGGAACACTTTCCCAAATGACATCAAAGACATAATATTGGT
>JZKD02S1970449.1:300937-337068 GCA_000966675.3 Picea glauca
TACAAACTTTCAACATGAAAATTCATAGCCTCATCATCTCTCAAGATCTTAAGGAAACAAAAGTTTCAAGTGTTATGTTATCCAACTCCTTCATTGTATCAAAGGTTCAGCCATTATGTATCATAATAAATTTTCTTTGATTTCAAATGAAATTTCAATTTTAATTAGATTTAATATTGATGCATTACAATTCTTGGTATCCTTACTTCTAATCCAACTTCATGATAACACATTCTTACAATATTTGGTTGGTTAATGCCTTGATTATTTCTAGGGGATATATATATTACAATATATTAGAATATTAGAATATTASAATGTAAAAGTAATGCCATATTACAATGTAATATGGCATTACCATATTACATTGTAATATGGCATACCATATTACAATGTAATATGGTAATACCATATTACATTGTAATATGGCATACCATATTACAATGTAATATGGCATACCATATTACAATGTAATATGGCATTACCATATTACATTGTAATATGGCATACCATATTACAATGTAATATGGCATTACCATATTACATTGTAATATGGCATACCATATTACAATGTAATATGGTAATACCATATTACAATGTAATATGGTAATACCATATTTCATGTAATTTTTTTTTAAAAACCTATAGTAATCGTCGCAATATCGATGGACTTTCATCGGAATTTTTTTACCATAACCGTTGCTATAGCGACGAATTTTCGTCGCACTGTTCCACGAAGTTTCATCGCATATACAAAAAGTCCATCGTAAATATGGTTTTGAGAAAGAGCACTCGTCGATATTACCATGAAATTTTGTCGCAAGTTGTGGCCAAATTTCGTCGCACATTCAGCAGTTGTGTCGCAAGTTATTGGCTTGGCACATTTCTTCATTGGTATTGCGACGAAATTGCATCATAATTGCGACGATGAATAAGGTTAACCAATATTGAATTTGTTGACACGTGGCTAGATAATTTCGTCAATGTTTCCATGCACACCTGGATCATGGATATAGCGACGAAATTATTACGATGAAAAAAAAACTCAGCGTTCGTGGAAATTGCGACGGATAAGTGTGGCAATATCAACGAATAACCGTCGCAAATTTTGTCATATGTACTAGTGAGACTTAGTCATTTTTTATGACCAAGCTCATGATAAGTTGGGGACAGGGAAGTTAGAGCCTCTATGGCATGTACCTTATATCATAAAACATGTATTACATAGAGGCACCTACGAGTTAGTTGACTACAATGGAATATCTCTTGGTGAGCCCCGAAATGGGCCTTACCTCAGGAAGTACTATGCATATAACATCTGACATGTGTGATTTGTACACTATTGTACTATATACTTTTGATTTGGTGTGTCTTTTCTCTTGCGTGTACGAGTTTTATCTTAGCTTCTTATACTTTGTCTTGTGGTTGCGTGCACAGATGACATCTCCCTTTCCCATCTTTGTCAAGTTTGCGGATGGTGCTAGTCGACACACCCAGAACATTGCTTCTGTAACTTGGGTCATTTACCACTCTAGTGAGTTGGTGAGTTCGGGAGGAATTTTCCTAGGATTGGAAACCAATAACGTGGCAGAATATCATGCCATCATCAGACTCTTAACTAAATCCTCCTCTCTAGGTATAACTCATTTGATTATTAACCTAGACTCTCAACTCGTGGTCTATCATCTTAATCGAGATTGTGTCATTTGCAACCATGTCTTACTACGTCTCCACCTAAGAGTCCACCGTCTCAAAAGATCGTTTTAATTTATACAATACAAACATATATCGAGAGAACTCAATGCAATGTCAGATTCGTTAGATAATTACATATCAGATCATTATCCTGCGCATAGATAAAAAAAATTGTAAAAAGAAATGAATAACATGTACATTAAAGAATCACATAAGATAAATTGTAACATCAATAGGCACCACAAAACTCAGATATATATATGTGTGTGTGTGTGTGTGTGTGTGTGTGTGTGTGTGTGTGTGTGATAACAATTTTTTTTTTTTAAAATACATCATCAAAAGGTACATAATAGGGAAAAAATATGGGCCCTCATGCCCATGATATCATCATGAAATACTACAAAATATTTTGAGGATCATATTCATCCTCATGTATCGCATTGTGCTCCGTGAAGCACACCATTGCATGAGCCACTCATCAAAGCAAGTGATTCAAACTCTCAATAAATCCTATTAAATGTCGCTACAAATGGAGAGGCACATCTCACCTCCTAAGAGGTGGGATACCCATGGTCAAACCTTGGAGGTTCATCTTGACCTCTCGAAGTCCTCACACTGCAACCTCATGCTCCACTGCTACCTTCACATCCCTGCGATGTCCCAGTGCCGACATCTCTATCGAACGTGATGTGCCTCTATCTGCATGATGAAACAAAAACATCTTTAGATCCCTCATTGTACACATCAAAAACAATATAAAAAAAAAAAAAAAAAAATAGATGACAAGGTTTAGTTTTTTACCCAACACATCCCACTGAATTCCCTAAGGGAGCACCAATTTTTCACTGCCCCGAAATTCCACTCCAGCATAAGGGAAATTCTCAATGAAAACCATATGTCTCCTCTACCAAGCGAAGAAATCAGCTATAAATTTAAATGTTGAGGGCTCGTTCCCCAATATCGGGTATAAACTAGTCCATCTCTCCATCCATGTCTCGGTTACAGGTCATGTTATCAACACAACCTGTGGCTGCATCTGGGGTACTCGCTCCAAAAGGAAAAAAACTAGGAAAGATCCATATCCAAACTTCTTCTGCCTACTTGTCCTGCACTTTGAGATATGTTCCTTCACATTCCGAAGGAACCCTGCACTCCAGTTAAATAACCTAGGCTCTACACATTGTAAATCATATGACATCTAGGATTTCAAAGCTAGATGAGCGCTAGTACTACCCACCAATTTGGTAATGGAGAATAGAATCGATCTCAGAGCCAAATCCCTCACATATTTGATCATGATTCTCCCACTTACTAATCGAGATCCTAGTATAAAGTGCTCAGCAACATATGCCTCGGTTGGCTGAGGATTTTCCTGATGTCCAAACAAAAGGATAGGAGCCCCTCTCCTCGAGAGGGTTGTCAAAAAGTACACATCATCAAGCTCAATCTCAAGCAGGTGTGGCCTAATGTGAAATGCATGTTCGACATCATCCCACAAACCAATCAGGTACTCAAGTAATAGTACCTCTTTCCTCATATTTAGGAGTTTAAATTACTTGAGTAGACCAAAATTTCGCAAAGCCTCTCTTGTTTGAGGTCTTTGTAAAGCATAAATGTTGTCAAACTCATGTTCATGTTCCTTCCATTCAATCATGGCTATATGATCTGTGTAATCTACAAATACAACCAATTAAACATATTTAGTCAACTTTGTATGGAAAAAAATTGTCTTTTTATCTCAAAATGCAAAAAACAGTTTGGTTCTGCAATAGTGCTCCCTTACATCTTCCCACAGAGCGCTAGCGCTCCCTTGGCATGTGCACCAGGGAACTAATATCTCAATCGACGCTCCCCTCATCCCTTTGAGGGAGCGTCGATCCAGTTCGGTGCCTAGGGCTTCCCAAGGAGCCCATAACACCTTAAATATGAGCTAAAACACAAAATTAAACCGTAAAAAATGATTGGAAAGGAAAGGTGACCAGCCTAGTCCAAACAGAATAAAAAATGGCTAATCACAACTCCCATACTCACAGCTCGAAAATCGCCCTCCAAAGGTGAAAATTTCCAAAGCTAGAAGAATTTGGTAAAAGAAATTCTTAACCTATTTTACTATTTGATAGGGTTGATTTTTTCTATTTCTCACTAATATAAAGTTTTTTGGGGTTTTTTAATCGTTTTGAGGAGTCACTAATGCTTTGGTCCCATAAATGTCTATATTTTAAGTTTTTAAGCAGTATCTTTTCGACAACCTTATGACACTGACGAGAATAATCTTTGTTCTTTCTCATGCTCGAAAAAACATGAGAATGTAACCAAGTAGAATTTTATCACTTTTTCAGACTCGTAAAGGTTACATTAAAAAGGAACCCCCTGGAGTCTCCTTTAAACTCTTTTCAGACTCTCTAAACATGAAAATATTATCGAGTGATCTTGATTCCTTTCATGCTCATTTAAAATGTATTGAAAGGGTGTCTCCCGAGTAGCATTTTATCTCTTTTTCGGAATTCGAAGACTAAAATTACGAAAAATGACAACCCTGGAATCACCTTTAAGTTCTTTTCAGACTCTCTAAACATGAAAATCCACCGATTTTTCCTTCTTTGGACTCTCTAAAATAACACATTGAAGGGCCCACATGGGACCGAACCCTTACTTCTTCCAGTTCATTAAAAAAAGGAAGAAGGACTTACCGAAGTGAGTTATATCGAGCATGTGTTATCCTCCTCTAGCTCGTAAAAACTAAAAGAGGTACTCATCTATCTAGATGGGGGAAAAATTGAAGGAAGTAAGTCAAGTTATCTTTTAGAATCATCACAAGTCACTCTTGCAGTCACCCTTGAACATGACACTCATTTCTACCTACATTTTGAACACTTGGATAATATTCTAAACCTCTGCATTGAACCAATCCTGTGAGTCTTTCCACTCCTTTGGGTCACCCGAAGAATGTCACAGCATCCACTGCATTATTTTTTGGTCCACGTTATGTTTATGCTACCAAGTCATGTTGTGCCTCAGTGTTCAAGGGAAGTATCCACCTCGAGAGTAAACCATCACAAATTTCTAGTTTTCAATACCCATGTCAGTCCATACTTGTTTGATTCACCATCTTACATATTTATGACAGTTTAGTGTTGATGATGGGGGATACATCAAGGCCCTCCTTTGATGAGTCTTTTCCTTTCTCCCTCCTTTGACGAGTCTTTTCTTGTCAACTTCAACACATCATTAGAGAATTAGACTTAGAAACCAGTTAGTACCTTGGGACCTGCATGCCTGAATGGAAGGCCTCCTCGCCTCCAAAAGTAGGTTTACATCATTGACCTATGATTTTATGATTCCATGAATTTTCAACTTCAACTCATTTATCCACATTTGTTGGATTTTACTAGAGTACCATGGGAATCATTGACATCATTGGTGATTTCCCTCGCACTTGTTAATAGTTTACCTCAATGATTGGTAATCAAGTGGTTTCTACCATGTTCGACATCAAAACATCTATTCACATGGCTAGATTTGTACCACATCAGGATTGGGACAAAGACCCTGGGTTGAGTATTCACTTTGTTATCTACTTTCCCTAGGCTGCGAAGGAGATATTTTGAGCATGTTGATATATTGTCACATAGATCCACATTGTATTGGTCTGTGGTTATTTTTTATCATCTCGTAGATCCATTGTGTGTTTCTCGGGGCTATGATCAATTCATGTCATGGAGGTATAGATCCACATTGTATCCTTGGTGGCTATACCCTTATTTAGTATCATCATGGATCCGTGGTGTATTTATTTGCGGCCATAACTTAAGTTCTTTGTTACTCAAGCATAGGTATGTCTGCCTTGAGTTTGAAACACATGATAATATTTGTTTGATGGTTGCTTACAACTTCTACCAGGTTCTTTGACTCCATACCCTTTCTTCAAAAATATACAAAGCACTTCAGTCATCAGATTTCGTCTTATAACTTCACACTTTGGGCGGCAATCTGTTACACGCCAAAATTACTCACTTCGATAATGTCACATTATCATTATCGCAAGTGTTGCACTTTTGTCGCAAGTGTTGTAAATGTCACATTCTCATTTTTTATATGTTGCATTGCGAATGACACCATGGAATGTAACACACCCTGCCACCCAAAGGATGGGGTACGCTACCTTCAAGCCCACCCTTGGACATCTTTCTCTTACCAATACCTTTTTAATTAATAAGGATGCATAAAAGAAAATATCTAATGACATGCACAGTAATAAACAATAAGAATGCATATTCTAACGATTCAATTAAACGATAAATAAATACACAACAGATTACATTCATATACAGATAAATATCACCATAATAGAGAGAAATTATCTTTATAAAATAAGACACCAACTCATTGTAGACTAAGGACATTCCACCCAATCAGAGACACTATTGTTCCAAATATTAGTAGCAATGTCACCCCCGAGCCAGGGCTATGAATCCACAAGGATGGTTCTAGAGTGTTACTTGGCTTCCCAAACCAGTCATCACTTAATCTCTCAGAAGATTTCCCAACACTAATAGCAATCCAAGTACCCAAATCTTTTCTACCCAGATTGCATCAACCAAGAGAATGGACCTCCACCCTTCTCTTCCATGCAGTCCCTCAGGTTTTCCTTCTTGTAATGTCCCCAAGGCTGAGCCCTGTTGTAAATCATATTTGCGAAATGAATTGTAATTATGTTTGTATAGGCTGGTGAGCCAAGTTAATATAAGTTTTTGGGATTATGTGATTGTTAGGCCAGAGAGCCTAAGTGTTGAAGGCCAAGAGCCTAATTTTGTACATGTATCTATGCACATTATTAATAAAAATATAAACACCGCCACATGCAGACCGACCACGATGAATGAGTGATGGGGAACTAAGCTTCCATAGAGTGGGCAAGGGATTAGGGGCTGGAAGATGGGAAGAGGGGCTAAGTGTTGAGCCTAGGGGCTTAAGTCCTTGGGAATAATATTTTAATATTATTCCAAAAATACCATGTGAAATATATGTTTTATCCTAAGTTATTTTTGGAAGGACAAGAAACTTCCAAATGGCAGGAACGCATGCAGTTTCATGGGTAACAAGTGTCAACCCTAGCACATGCAAATAAAATTGTTGAGTTGAGCCATGATAGGGGCTCCTCCACCATTCGACCCTTGACTTCCTGGGAGTGAACCCATCCAACCTCTGGAAGAGCCCCATGCATCTTCTAAACCATACGTCTCGTCTGACCCCTACAAGAGACATCGTGCCATTCTAAAACCATGGGGGGGAAAAGTCTGTGTGTTGATTTCGGGGATAGCCTGTGTTGATTTCAGGAAAAGCCAATGCATCCTTTGTCTAAGAAGATCGAGCATGTGTGTGTAATCTTTGTCCCAAAGCCGTAATTGTGAGACCATCATGTCATTTCTGAGCCTGTTTGGTAAGCCCGTGTCTATTTTCCCCGTTGGTTGTTGTGGCCACGCAGTGCTGGACTGCGTGTGTCTTGTAGATCAGTTTGTAAAACACTCTCTCCAGGTGAGAGAAGTGATTGAAGTTGGAAGAATAGGTTGCTTGGCTTGTAAGTGACTCTCCCCAAGTGAGAGAGTGCGCAGAGGAAGGAGAGAACTCCTAGAAGGAACCCTGTAGTTGCCACGGAGCTCGGAGACTTTCGGTCCGGTCTGTTACTGAAACCCAAGGCAAGGGAGGTTAGCAGCCGAAGGATTATCTAGGTGAAAGAGAAGGTGTATACTCCTGGGGTGGAACAGGCATGTGGGGAAGGAGAGTCTATGGGTAGTGAGTATGAGTGGTTCCTGGGAGAAAATTCCTTCCTTGTGACTATGTGTTTTCCCAGTAACCTCAGCCTAGCCTAGGATTCCTTGCCTTGGGGGTGGAGCTTAGTCCCAGCTCGGGGGTGACCCACTACTAAGACTGATGAGCAGTGTGGTATAAGGCTAGGAGGTTCATGGAAGGCCTGCACCTGGTTGGTGGAATTACCATCGTTTCAACGATAAGTACTAGATGATGTTTTAATTACTTTTCTTCATGTTTGTGTATTTATATTTATCATGTATTCTGTTGTGCATACGAATTAATGTTAAAGACATTGATTATTTACAATAGCAGTAATTCTTATGGTTACTATGAGTTTAAATGTGTTTCATTTTCTTAAATGGATGTCTTATATATAGAATTAAGTAGGTGGAATAGGCATGTGGGGAAGGAGAGTCTGTGGGAAGTGAGTATGAGTGGTTCCTGGGAGAAAATTCCTTCCTTGTGACTGTGTGTTTTCCCTGTAACCTCAGCCTAGCCTAGGATTCCTTGCCTTGGGAGTGGATCTTAGTCCCAGCTCGGGGGTGACCCATTGCTAAGCTTGATGAGCAATGTGGTCTAAGGCTAGGAGGTTTGTGGAAGGCCTACACCTGGTTGGTTAAATTACCACCATTTCAAAGATAAGTACCAGATGATGTTTTAATTACTTTTCTGCATGTCTGTGTATTTATATTTATCATGTATTCTGTTGTGCATACGAATTAGTGTTAAATCCATTGATTATTTATAATAGCAGTAATTCTTATGGTTACATTGAGTTTAAATGTGTTTCATTTTCTTAAATGCATGTCTTATATATAGAATTAAGTATGAGATTGTTATTCCACGTAGTAATGTTGGCCCGACCATAGGGTTGATGGTCAAGAACATTATAGTTTAGTATCAAAGACAAGGTTTTGATGTTGAGCCTAGATGGGCTAGTTGAGTGGTATTTGGACCGAGTATTTGAAGAGAAATTGTGTCTATAGAACCAATTTCAGACCTTTGAATGCTCCTAAGTGTCAAGGAGTTACTTGACCGTGTTACCAAGATTAGGAGGTGTAGCGGTGTTATGAAACCACAGTCGGGGTGGCATCTGGCCACAGGGAGAGAGGACTCCACACCAGAAGTGTTGGAGCCTTAGGATTTGTTCGGGAGGGAAGATGAACCCTCGTCACTGTCAAACCTAGAAAGCATGCACAGGGTTTAAAAACCCTTTGGAGTTGCACAGGAATGGGGAAATCGTGATACACAAAATTATGAAATGATCTACACCATAGATCGTAAGTGACCATCGGATCAAGTGGAAGAATAGACTGTAATTTCAGAATTTTGGCAAATGAAAGTTTGAGATATGGAGATGCACGAACTCTCGATGCCGAAACCCTGAAATGCCAAAAATATCTGCATCATAGATTGGAGAGAAGTCTAACCGTTGGATTTCCTTGGAATGGACGTGGACACATGGGTGTGAACCACGTGCTAGTTAGTCGAGAAGACAAGTGAGAATGGTGGGGCCCGATGACATCGCCAAATGTGACGTGAACCTTCCTAAATGTGCCATGTGCCACCGTGATTAAGGGTGATAGTTGTACTGTGGGCTCGGAGAGTAAAGTAAATTGAAATTTCAGAATTCGGGAGTTGGAGTGACAAGGGTTGAGAGTCTCATGGACCGAGACCTCGAAGACAAAAGTCCCGAAAGTGAGTGTGAAATCCTCGAGGACCAAAACCCCAAAACCTGAAGTCCCAAAGTCCTGAAATTTGTAGAGCCATCAGAGCTCAGAAAACTTTGTGAAGTCAAAACATTTTCTCACTCACATTGGTTTATGAATATTGTGATTTTGTTAAAGGATAAGGCCTGACAAACTCCAGTTGATTGCACGTTGTGTGTGCAGAGTTCAACGGGTGTCAGGAGAGATAAGTATACAAATGGAAGAGGTACAGATTGCCTCCAAAATAGAGGATGAAATGGTAGGAAGGGATGTCAACTTGGGAATCGAAGGATCAAACTCTAATGGGCATGGAAAAGAGATGTATAAGGAAGGACATATGATGAAACTCATTGAAAGATTGCAGAAATATGCCCAGGCTCACCAATATGATAGTCAAAATCTCATGAGAGTTAAGGATGAGAAGGGTGAATTCAACCTAAAGATGTTGAAGAGCCTAGAATGAATAGAAAGGAAATTGGAGAAGGGGAGTGGCTCAAGCAAGAAAGAGAGTCGCAGAACCCCTTAGAGGAAAAGAAGATCAAGAAGTGTGAAGACCCCTGAGAGGAGAAGAAGATCGAGGAGTGGTAGTAGACATCATCGTCACTCCCCAAAGCATTCAAGTAAGGAAGCACATAGTAGTTCAAGCCCATTTCCTACCAGAAAGAACAGGAGATATGGGATGGATGAATTGAAACAGGAGATGAATAAGATTAAGCCTCCTACATTTGATGGAGAACATAAAAAGGAGGAAGATGCCGAAACATGGTTTCTTGGCATGAGAAAATATTTCCAACTGCAGAATTATTCCCCTCATGCAGAAGGAAGAATTGTGATCTATCAATTGAAAGGAAAATCATCCATTTGGTGGGATCAGTTTGTGAAAAGGAAACACATTAGGGAGAAAGATATCACTTGGAAGGAGTTCAAGAGGTATTTCGAGAATAAATACTTGACTAAAAGATATTATGACAGAAAGATGAAGGAGTTCTTCGAACTCAAGCTAGGTAGCATGACCATTGATGAATACGAACGAAGTTTCATGGAATTACTGGAGTATGTTCCATTCATCAAAGATGAGGCTGTCAAGATTCAAAGGTATCTGAGTAGACTGCCACCTACCATTGGTGACAAGATTTAGTATCATGATCCTAAGACTACGGAAGAAACAATAAGAAGGGATAAATGCTTATATGAACAACAGAGAGAAAAGCCTACCTTTCGGAAGTCTTGGGATGACCACAAGAAGTTTAAGAAGGAACAGAGGCAAAAGGGAAGCAAACCTCCCTTTTTCAGAAATAATACTCAAGGAAATCCATCGTTTAGAGAGTTGAGAATGGATAAAGTGGGGGAACAAAGGCAGAGACTGATGCCCATTCAGTGTTGGGACTGTAAAGGGAACCACAAGTACAGGGATTGTCCCCATAAAAATGGCAAAGCAAGAGTTGTCCATACTGTTCAAAAAGTTGAAACAGTGGAGGACATGGGCAGTAGAATGCCAAGGATCTATGCAGCCCTAGACAACAAACAAGTTGAATTTCAATCGCACATGATTGAAGTGAAATGTATGATTGAAAACCAACCATTTATTATTTTAATCAATTCAGGGGTTAGCCATAGTTATATAGATCCTAGGGCTGTGGAAAGTTTTCATTTATCAAGAAGAAAACATGAAAAGTCTTGGTTAGTGAAGCTAGCTACAAAAACCAAGAGGAAGGTCATTGAGTTGATTATGTCTTGTTATGTAGAAATGAATAGATTAAGCATGAAGGCTGAATTGAATATTTTGCCTTTAGGTTCTTAAAATTTCTTAATTGGGATGGACTGGTTGGACCAGCACCATGCCCTTCTCGACTGTCGTAACAAGAGGTTTACATGCCTGGATGAGGAGGAAAATTAGAAAACAGTCCAAGGAATTCCTAGAGCTGTGGCTGTTAGAGAAATATCAGCCATGGAGCTGAAGAAGTGCTACAGAAAAGGTTGTCAATTATTTGCAGCCCGTGTGGAGGAAGCATCCAGAGATGAAGTCTCAAATATTGGAGACCATGAGGTACTCACAGAGTTCAAGGACATATTTCAGGAGGTACCTGGACTACCTCCAAAGACAGACATCGATTTTTCTATAAATTTGATGCCTGGAGTAGCTCTAGTTTTGAAAGCTCCTTATAGAATGAGTATGCCAGAGTTGAATGAGTTGCAATTGTAGCTTGAAGAGCTTATGAAGAAGGGGTGCATTTACCCTAGCATGTCACCCTGGGGTGCCCTGGTCCTGCTCGTGAAGAATAAGGATGGGACGTTGAGGTTGTGTATTGATTTTCGATAGTTGAACAAGGTAATTGTCATGAACAAGTATCCTCAGCCGAGGATCGATGATCTTTTCAATCAGTTGAAGGCTGGAAAAATATTTTTGAAGATAGATCTCAGATCAAGATATAACCAGGTAAGAATAAAGGATGAGGACATTAGCAAGACCGCCTTTAGAACAAGGTACGGTCATTATGAGTTCACAGTGGTCTCGTTTGGACTGTCAAACGCACCTGTTGTTTTTATGTCCTTGATGAATGGTTTATTCAGGGACTATTTAGACAAGTTTGTCATAGTCTTCCTGGATGACATCTTGGTGTATTCCAATTAAGAGGAAGAGCATGAACAACACCTAAGATTGGTGCTACAAGTGTTGAGAGGACACCAACTGTATGCCAAATTGAGCAAATGCTCATTTTACCAAAGGTAGATCCATTACTTGGGGCACATTATATCAGAAGAAGGGATCACTGTGGATCCTGAGAAATTTGAGGCCATCAAAGAATGGTCAGTGCCAAGGAATGTGGTGGAAGTTAGATCCTTTATGGGTCTAGCGGGCTATTATAGAAGGTTTATCGCAGGGTTCTCAAAGATAGATCACCCTATCACTTCCTTGCAAAGGAAGGAGAAGACATTTCCGTGGACTGAAGAGTGTGAGAAGAGTTTCCAGTGATTGAATCAGTTGTTAACCAATGCTCCAATATTGAGGATTGCAGATCCAAATATGGATTTCGTGGTGTGCACAGATGCGTGTAAGGAAGGGTTGGGAGGAGTTCTCAGCCAGAATGGATTTGTAATCTATTATGAGTCCAGGAAGATGACAGAGCATGAAAGTAAGTATGCCACTCATGATTTGGAGCTGGAATCAATCATCCACACTCTGAGGAAATGGAGACATTACCTCATGGGAAGGAGATTCGAATTGAGCATAGACCACAATAGTCTGAAATATTTGTTTGATCAGCCGAATTTAAACGCTAGACAAAGTAGGTGGCTGGAGTTTATGTGTGAATACGACTTTGATATCAAGCATATCAAGGGAAAGGAAAACAAGGTGGCTGATGCACTCAATAGAAAAGTGCATGAATTACATGCAACATCCATTATCATGTACAGGACTGATATCAAGGGTAGAATTTTGGAAGCTGCAAATGTTTATTTGCAGTACAGAGACTTAGTAGCAAAGCTACAGCAGCGTGAGAGACCACAGAAAAAGGAAAGTTACACCTTGGAAGTTGATGGATTACTCATGTATAAAGACAGAGTGTATATACCCAATGTCCAGGAATTGAAACTTGTGATTCTAAAAGAAATGCATAACGTGACATATGTTGGACACCCTAGATATCAGAAGACTATGGCAGCAGTCAAAATCCATTAATTTTGGCCGGGTATGAAGAGAGATATCATTGAATACATCACCAGATGTATGGAGTGCCAGAAAGTTAAAGCTAAGCATAGGCACCCAGCAGGTTTGTTGCAGCCTTTGCTCATTCCTGAGTGGAAATGGGAAGTGGTGACCATGGATTTTATTACAGGATTGCCCAGAACAAGAAAGCAGCATGATTTGATCATGGTTGTGGTGGACAAGCTTACAAAAGATGCCCATTTTATTCCATTGAAAACCACTCACAAGGTAGCATATGTTGCTGACATCTTATTAAAAGAAGTGGCACGCTTGTACGAAATTCCTAAAATGATTGTGTCTGATAGGGACCCGAAATTCACCTCAAATTTATGGAAAGGATTGTTCAAAGGATTCGGAACGAATCTGAATTTTAGTACAACATATCATCCCGAGTCTGATGGACAAATAGAGAGGGTGAATAGAGTAATAGAAGACATGTTGAGAATGTATGTGATGGACAAACCATCAAGATGGGAAGACTACCTGCATTTGGTAGAATTCGCCTACGATAATGGGTGTCATGCATCATTGAAGATGAGCCCATTTGAAGCACTTTATGGAAGAAAGTGAAACACTCCAGTGAGATGGGATAATTCAGTTGACAGAGTAGTAGTTGGGCCAGAGTTGCTCAAGGAGATGGAGGACCAAATGATAAAAATTAAACAGAATTTGAAAGCCAGCTAGGACAGGCAGAAAAGTTATGCTTATAAGAACAAAACCCACCAAGAATTCAAAGTGGGTGATCATGTTTTCCTGAAAGTGAAAACTAACAGGAGTTCCTTGAAGCTAGGAAGTTGCGCCAAGTTGGCAGCAAGATTTTGTGGGCCATTTGAAATCCTGGAAAGGATTGGGCCAGTTGCATATAAGCTTGCATTAAATGCATCTATGACTGAACATAATGTGTTTCATGTTTCATTGCTTAAGAAATATATACCTAATGTTAATCATGTTATCGATTGGAATGTGATTCGGGTGGAACCAGAAGGTGTCCTGCAACTGCATCATGTGCACATATTGGACAGGAAAAAAAAACGGCTCTGGAATTGAGCTATAAGGTTTGTAAAGGTCTACTGGACCTGGTACGGTCCTGAAGACGCGACATGGGAGCATGAAGATGTTATGTGGGCAGAGTACCTGCATCTTTTTGAAGATTTTGGAAATCTTGTCGATGATGTGTGAAAGTTGCACTAAGGACAGTGAAAAAAAATAAGGGAGGGGGATTGTAATGTCCCCAAGGCCGAGCCCTGTTGTAAATCATATTTGTGAAATGAATTGTAATTATTTTTTATAGGCTGGTGAGCCAAGTTAATATAAGTTGGTGGGCTTATGTGATTGTTAGGCCAGAGAGCCTAAGTGTTGAAGGCCAAGAGCTTGATTTTTTACATGTATCTATGCACATTATTAATAAAAATATAAACTCTGTCGCGTGCAGACCGGCCACGATGAATGAGTGATGGGGTACTAAGCTTCCAAAGAGTGGGAAAGGGATTAGGGGCTGGAAGGTGGGAAGAGGGGATAAGTGTTGAGCCTAGGGGCTTAAGTCCTTGGGAATAATATTTTAATATTATTCCAAAAAGACCATGTGAAATATATGTTTTATCCTAATTTATTTTTGGAAGGACAAGCAACTTCCAAATGGCAGGAACACATGCAGTTTCATGGGTGACAAGTGTCAACCCAAGAACATGAAGATAAAACTGTTGAGTTAAGCCATGATGGGGGATCCTCCACCATTCGACCCTCAATTGCCTCGGCATGAACTTGTCTGACCTCTGGAAGAGCCCCATGCATCTTCTGAACCGTACGTCCCGTCCAACTCCTACAAGAGACCTCGTGCCATTCTGAAACCAGGGGGTGGCGAAGTCTGTGTGTTGATTTCAGGGATAGCCTGTGTTGATTTCTAGAAAATCCGATGCATCCTCTGTCTTAGAAGATCAAGCCTGTGTGTGGAGTCTTTGTCCCAAAGCCATAACTATGATACCATCCCGTCATTGTTGAGAATTTTTGGTAAGCTCGTGTTTGTTTTCCTCGTTGGTTGTTGTGGCCATGGAGTGCTATACTACGTGTGGCTTGTTGGCCAGTTTGTACAACACTCTCTCCAGGTGAGAGGGGTGATTGAAGTTGGAAGAACAGGTTGCTTGGCCTATGAACAACTCTCCCCAGGTGAGAGAGTGCGCAGAGGAAGGACAAAACTTCTGGAAGGAACCCTGTAGCTGCCACAGAGCTCGGAGACTTCCGGTCCAGTTTGTTGCTAAAACCCAAGGCAAGGGAGTTTAGCAGCCGAACAGATGTCTAGGTGACAGAGAAGGTGTACACTCCTGGGGTGGAACAGGAATGTGGGGAAGGAGATTCTATGGGCAGTGAGTATGAGTGGTTCCTGGGAGAAAATCCCTTCCTTGTGACTGTGTGTTTTCCCTATAACCTCAGCCTAGCCTAGGATTGCTTGCCTTGGGGGTGGAGCTTAGTCACAGATCGAGGGTGACCCACTACTGAGCTTGATGAGTAGTGTGGTCTAAGGTTGGGAGGTTCATGGAAGGCCTGAACCTGGTTGGTGGAATTACCACCGTTTCAAAGATAAGTACCAGATGATGTTTTAATTACTTTTCCACATGTCTGTGTATTTATATTTATCATGTATTTTGTTGTGCATAAGAATTAATGTTAAATCCATTGATTATTTATAATAGCAGTAATTCTTATGGTTACTCTGAGTTTAAATGTGTTTCATTTTCTTAAATGCATGTCTTATATATAGAATTAAGTATGAGATTGTTATTCTATGTAGTAATGTTGGCCCGACCATAGGGTTGATGGTCGGGAATGTTACAGTTTCGTATCAGAGCCAAGGTTTCGACGTTGAGCCTAGATGGGCCAGTTGAGTGGTCTTTGGACCGAGGATTTGAAGAGAAATTGTGTTTGGAGGACCAATTTCAGACCTTTGAATGCTCCTGAGTGTCAAGGAGTTACTTGACCATGTTACCAAGCTCAGGAGGTGTAGCGGTGTTATGAAACCACAGCCCGGGTGGCATCTGGCCACAGCGAGAGAGGACTCCACACTAGAAGTGTTGGAGCCTTAGGATCTATTTGGGAGGGAAGGCGAACCCTCATGACCGTCAGACCTGGAAAACGTGCGCAGGGTTTAAAAACCCTTTAGAGTTTCACAGGAATGCGGAAATCGCGATACAGGAAATTCTAAAACGATATACACCGTAGATCGTAAGTGACCATCGGATCAAGTGGAATAATAGACCGTAATTTCAGAATTTTGGAAAATGAAATTTCAAGATGTGGGAATGCACAAACTCCCAATGTTGAAACCCCGAAATGCCAAAAAGATCTACGCCATAGATCGAAGAGAAGTTTAACCGTTGGATTGCCTTGGAATGGAGGTGGACACATGGGTGTGCACCACGTGCCAGTGAGTCGAGAATACAAGAGAGAATGGTGGGGCCCGATGACTTCACCGAAGGTGATGTGAACCTTCCTGAATGTGCCATGCACCACCGTGATTAAGGGCGACAGCTGTACTATGGTTTCAGAGAGTAAATTAAATCGAAATTTTGGAATTTGGGAGTTGGAATGACAAGGGTTTGAGAGTCTCGTGGACTGATACCCTAAAGCCAGAAGTCCAGAAAGTGAGTGTGAAAGCCTCGTGGACCAAAACCCTGAAACCCAAAGTCCCGAAATTTGCAGATCTGTAAGATATCAGAAACATTTGTGAAGTCAAAACATTTTCTCACTCACGTTGGTTTATGAATATTGTGATTTTGTTAAAGGATAAGGCCTAACAAACTCTGGTTGACTACACATTGTGTGTGCAGATTTCAACGGGTATCAGGACTGCCAAGTATACAAATGAAATAGGTACAAATTGCCTCTGAAACAGAAGACGAAATGGTAGGAATGGATGTCAAATTGGGAATCGAAGGATCAAACTCTAATGGGCATGGAAAAGAGATGGATAAGGAAGGACATATGATGAAACTCATTGAAATATTTTAGAAATATGCCCAGGCTCATCGCGCTGATAGATGAAAGCTCATGAGGGTCAGGGATTAGCATAGTGAATTAAACTTAAAGATGTTGAAGAGCCTGGAACGAATAGAAAGGAAATTGGAGAAGGGGAGGGGATCAAGTAAGACAAAGAGTCACAGAACCCCTTAGAGGAAAATAAGATCAAGAAGTCTCAGGACCCCTGAGAGGAAAAGAAGATCGAGGAGTGGTAGCAGACATCATCGTCGCTCCCCAAAGCATTCTGGTAAGGAAGCACACAATAGTTCAATCCCATCTCCTACGAGAAAGCATAGGAGATCTGGGATGGATGAATTGAAAGGGGAGATGAACAATATTAAGCCTCCTACATTTTATGGAGAACATAAGAAGGAGGAAGATGCTAAAACATGGTTGCTTGGCATGAGGAAATATTTCCAACTGTAGAATTATTCCCCTCATGTAGAAGGAATAATTGCAACGTATCAATTGAAAGGAAAAGCATACATGTGGTGGGATTAGTTTGTGCAGGTGCAACACATTAGGGAGAAAGATATCACTTGGAAGGAGTTCAAGATGTATTTCGAGAAGAAATACCTAACTAAAAGATATTATGACAGAAAGATGAAGGAGTTCTTTGAATTCAAGCTAGGCCACATGACCATTGATGAATACGAACGAAGTTTCCTGGAACTACTGAAGTATGTTCCACTCATCAAAGATGAGGCTGTCAAGATTCAGAGGTATCTGAATGGACTACCACCTGCCATTGGTGACAAGATTCAGTATGATGATCCTAAGACTATGGAAGAAACAATAAGAAGGGATAAATTCTTATATGAACAACAGAGAGAAAATCCTACCTTTTGGAAGGCTTGGGACGACCAGAGGAAGTTTAAGAAGGAATAGAGGCAGAAGGGAAACAAACCTCCCTTTTTCAGAAATAATCCTCAAGGACATCCATCATTTAGAGAGTCAAGACTAGCTAAAGTGGGGGAACAAAGGAAGAGACAGACGCCCATTCAGTTTTGGGGTTGTAAAGGGAACCAAAAGTACAGGGATTGTCCACATAAAAATTGAAAAGCAAGATCTTTCCATACTGTTCAACAAGATGAAACAGTGGAGGATATGGGTAGTAGAATGCCAAGGATCTATGTAGCCCTGGACAAAAAACAAGCTGAATTTCAATCGCACATGATTGAAGTGGAAGGGACAACCAACCATTTATTATTTTAATCGATTCAGGGGCTAGCCATAGTTATATAGATCCTAGGGTGGTGGAAAGTTTTCATTTATCAAGAAGAAAACATGAAAAGTCTTGGTTAGTGCAACTATCTACAGGAACCAAGAGGAAGGTCACTAAGTTGATTAAGTCTTGTTCTGTAGACATGAATGGATTGAGCACGAAGGCTGAATTGAATATTCTACCTTTAGGTTCTTACGACTGCTTAATTAGTATGGACTGGTTGGACCAGAACCATGCCCTTATGGACTGTCGTAACAAGAGGTTTACATGCCTAGATGAGGAGAGAAATCAGAAAACAGTCTAAGGAATTCCTAGAGTTGTGGTTGTTAGAGAAATCTCAGCCATGCAGCTGAAGAAGTGCTACAAAAAAGGTTGTCAATTATTTGCAGCCCATGTGGAGGAAGCATCCAAAGATGAAGTCTCAAAGATTGGAGACCATGAGGTACTCACAAAGTTCAAGGATGTATTTCAGTAGGTACCTGGACTACCTCCGAAGAGAGACATCAATTTTTCTATAAATGTGATGCCTAGAGCAGCTCCAGTTTTGAAAGCTCCTTATAGAATGAGTACACCAAAGCTGAATGAGTTGCAATTGTAGCTTGAAAAGCTTCTGAAGAAGGGGTAAATTTTCCCCAATGTGTCACCTAGGGGTTCCCTGGTCTTTTTCATGAAGAAGAAGGATGGGACGTTGAGGTTGTGTATTGATTTTCGACAGTTGAACAAGGTAACTATCAAGAACAAGTATCCTCTGTCGAGGATCGATGATGTTTTCGATCAGTTGAAGGGTGCAAAAATATTTTCGAACACGGATCTTAGATCAGGATAACATCGGGTAAGAATAAAGGATGAGGACATCAGCAAGACCACCTTTAGAACAAGTTATGGTCATTACGAGTTCACAATGGTGTCGTTTGGACTGTCAAACGCACTTGTTGTTTTTATGTGCTTGATGAATGGTGTATTCAGGGACTATTTAGAAAATTTTGTCATAGTCTTCCTGGATGACATCTTGGTGTATTCCAAGTTAGAGGAAGAGCATGAACAACACCTAAGATTGGTGTTGCAAGTGTTGAGAGGACACCAACTGTATGCCAAATTGATCAAATGCTCATTTTTCCAAAGGCAGATCCATTACTTGGGGCACATTATTTCAGAAGAAGGGATCGTTGTGGATCCTGAGAAAGTTGAGGCCATCAGAGAATGGTCATCACCAAGGAATGTGGAAGAAGTTACATGCTTTATGGGTCTAGTGGCCTATTACAGAAGGTTTATTGCAGGGTTATCAAAGATAGCTCACCCTATCACTTCCTTGCAAAGGAAGGAGAAAACATTTCAGTGGACTGAAGAGTGTGAGAAGAGTTTCCAGCGATTGAAGCAGTTTTTAACTAGTGCTCCAATCTTGAGGATTGCAGATCCAAATATGGATTTTGTGGTGTGCACAGATGCATGTAAGGAAGGGTTGGGAGGTGTTCTCATCCAAAATGGATTTGTAATCTGTTATGAGTCCAGGAAGCTGAAAGAGCATGAAAAGAATTATGCCACTCATGATTTGGAGCTGGCAACAATCTTCCACGCTCTAAGGAAATGGAGACATTACCTCATGGGATGGAGATTCAAATTGAGAACAGAACACAATGGTCTGAAATATTTGTTTGATCAACCGACTTTAAACGCTAGACAAAGTAGGTGGTTGGAGTTTCTGTGAAAATACGACATTGATATCAAGCATATCAAGGGAAAGGAAAACAAGGTGGCTGATGCACTTAGCAGAAAAGTGCATGAATTACAAGCTACATCCATTAGCATGTGCAGGACTGATATCAAGGGTAGAATTTTGGAAGCTACAAATGTTGATTTGCAGTACAGAGACTTAGTAGCAAAGCTACAGTAGTGTGAGAGACCACAGAAAAAGGAAAGTTACACCTTGGAAGTTGATGGATTACTCATGTATAAAGACAGAGTGTATATACCCAATGTCCAAGAATTGAAACTTGCGATTCTAAAAGAAATGCATAAAGTGATGTATGTTGGACACCCTGGATATCAGAAGACTGTGGCAGCAGTCAAAATCCATTACTTTTGGCCAGGTATGAAGAGAGAGATAATTGAATACATCGCCAGATGTATGGAGTGTCAGAAAGTTAAGGCTGAGGATAAGCACCCAGCAAGGTTGTTGCGGCCTTTTCCCATTCCTGAGTGGAAATGGGAAGTGGTGACCATGGATTTTATTACAGGATTTCCCAGAACAAGTAAGCAGCATGATTCGATCCTGGTTGTGGTGGATAGGCTTACAAAATCTGCCCATTTTATTCCATTGAAAACCACTCACAAGGCAGCAGATGTTGTTGATATCGTCTTAAAAGAAGTGGCACGCTTGCACAGAATTCCTAAAATGATTGTGTCTGATAGGGACCCAAAATTCACCTCGAATTTCTGGAAAGGACTATTCAAAGGATTTGGAACGAATCTGAATTTTAGTACAGCATATCATCCCAAGTCTGATGGACAGACAAAGAGGGTGAACAGAGTAATAGAAGACATGCTGAGAATGTATGTGATGGACAAACCTTCAAGATGGGAAGACTACCTGCATTTGGTAGAATTCCCCTACAATAATGGGTATCATGCATCGTTGAAGATGAGCCCATTTGAAGCACTTTATGGAAGAAAGTGCAACACTCCAGTGAGCTGGGATAATCTAGCTGACATAGCAGTAGTTGTGCCAGAGTTTCTCAAGAAGATGGAGGACCAAATGATAAAAATTAAACAGAATTTGAAAGTTGCCCAAGACAGGCAGAAAAGTTATGTTGATAAGAATAGAACCCATCGAGAATTCAAAGTGGGTGATCATGTTTTCTTGAAAGTGAAAACTAACAGGAGTTCCCTGAAGCTGGGAAGTTGCGCCAAGTTGGCAGCAAGATTTTATGGCCATTTGAAATCCTAGAAAGGATTGGGCCAGTTGAATATAATCTTGCATTACCTGCATCTATGACTGTACATAATGTGTTTCGTGTTTCATTGCTTAAGAAATATATACTTGATGCTAATCATGTTATCAATTGGAATGTGATTCAGGTGGAACCAAAAGGTGTCCTACAAGTGCATCTTGTGCACATATTGGACAGGAAAAACAAACAGCTCTGGAATCGAGCTATAGGGATTGTAAAGGTACAGTGGACCTGGTACGGTCCTAAGGACCTGCATATTTTTTAAGATTTTGGAAATCTTGTTGATGATGTGTAAAAATTGCACTGAGGACAGTGCAAAAAAATAAGGGAGGGGGATTGTAATGTACCCAAGGTCGAGCCATGTTGTAAATCATATTTGTGAAATGAAATGTAATTATGTTTTTATAGGCTGGTGAGCCAAGTTAATATAATTTGGTGGGCTTATGTGATTGTTAGTCCAAAGAGCCTAAGTGTTGAAGGCCAAGAGCCTGATTTTGTACATGTATCTATGCACATTATTAATAAAAATATAAACACTGCCACATGCAGACCAACCACGATGAATGAGTGATGGGAGACTAAGATTCCAAAGAGTTTGCAAGGGATTAGGGGCTAGAAGGTGGGAAGAGGGGCTAAGTGTTGAGCCTAGCGGCTAAGCCTAGGGGCTTAAGTCCTTGGGAATAATATTTTAATATTATTCCAAAAAGACCATGTGAAATATATGTTTTATCCTAAGTTCTTTTTGGAAGGACAAGAAACTTCCAAATGGAAAGAATGCATGCTGAAGGAATGCATGCAGTTTCATGGGTGACAAGTGTCAACCCAAGTACATGTAGATAAAAATGTTGAGTTGAGCCATGATGGGGGATCCTCCACCATTCGACCCTCAACTGCCTGGGCGTGAGCCTGTCCGACTTTTGGAAGAGCCCCATGCATCTTCTGAACCATACATCCCATCTGATCCCTGCAAGATACCTCGTGCTATTCTGAAACCAAGTGGGGGGTGAAGTCTATGTGTTGATTTCAGGGATAGCCTTTGTTGATTTTTGGAAAATTTGATGCATCCTCTGTCTGAGCAGATCGAGCTTGTCTGTGGATTCTCTGTCCCAAAGCCGTAACCGTGAGACCATCCTGTAATTGTTGAGCCTATTTGGTAAGCCCATGTATGTTTTCCCCATTGGTTGTTGTGGCCACGCAGTGCTGGACTGCGTGTGGCTTGTTGGCCAGTTTGTACAACACTCTATCCAAGAGAGAGAGGTGATTGAAGTTGGAAGAATAGGTTTCTTGGCCTATGAGCGACTCTTCCCAGGTGAGAGAGTGCGCAAAGGAAGGAGAGAACTCCTGGAAGGAACCCTGTAGTTGCCATAGAGCTCGGAGACTTCTGGTTCGGTCTGTTGCTAAAACCCAAGGCAAGGGAGGTTAGCAGTCGAAGGACTTTCTAGATGACAAAGAAGGTGTATACTCCTGGGGTGGAACAGGCATGTGGGGAAGGAGAGTCTGTTGGTAGTGAGTATGAGTGGTTCTTGGGAGAAAATTCCTTCCTTGTGACTATGTGTTTTCCCTGTAACCTCAGCCTAGCCTAGGATTCCTTGCCTTGGGGGTGGAGCTTAGTCGCAGCTCGGGGGTAACCCACTGCTGAGCTTGATGAGTAGTGTGGTCTAAGGCTGGGAGGTTCATGGAAGTCCTGCACCTGGTTGGTGGAATTACCACCGTTTAAAATATAATTACCAGATGATGTTTTAATTCCTTTTTTGCATGTCTGTGTATTTATATTTATCATGTATTCTGTTGTGCATACGAATTAATGTTAAAGCCATTGATTATTTATAATAGAAATAATTCTTATGGTTACTCTGAGTTTAAGTGTGTTTCATTTTCTTAAATGCATGTCTTATATATAGAATTAAGTATGAGATTGTTATCCTGCGTAGTAATGTTGGCCCGAACATAGGGTTGATGGTCGAGAATGTTACAGTTTAGTATCATATCCAAGGTTTCGATGGTGAGCCTAGATGGGCCAGTTAAGTGGTCTCTGGACCAAGGATTTGAAGATAAATTGTGTCTGGAGGACCAATTTCAGACCTTTGAATGATCCTGAGTGTCAAGGAGTTACTTGACCATGTTACCAATCTCAGGAGGTGTAGCGGTGTTATGAAACCGCAATCAGGGTGGCATCTGGCCACAGGGAGAGAGGACTCCACACCAGACGTGTTGGAGCCTTAGGATCTGTTTGGGAGGGAAGGATAACCCTTGTGACTGTCATACCTGGAAAATGTGCGTAGGGTTTAAATACCCTTTGGAGTTGCACAGGAACGCGGAAATCTTGATACGCAAAATTCTGAAACGATCTACATCGTAGATCGTAAGTGACCGTCAGATCAAGTGGAAGAATAGACTGTAATTTCAGAATTTCGGCAAATGGAAGTTTGATATGTGGATATGCACAAACTCCTAATGCTGAAACCCTGAAACACCGAAAAGATCTGTGTCGTAGATCGGAGAGAAGTCTAACCATTGGATTGCCTTGGAATGGATGTGGACACATGGGTATGCACCATGTGCTAGTGAGTCGAGAAGACAAGAGAGAATGGTGGGGCCCAATGACGTCATTGAAGGTGACATGAACCTTCCTAAACGTGCCATGCGCCACTGTGATTAAGGGCGACAACTGTACTTGGAAGGAGTTCAAGAGATATTTCGAGAAGAAATAGTTGACTAAAAGATATTATGACAGAAAGATGGAGTTGATCGAACTCAAGCTAGGCAGCATGACCATTGATGAATATGAACGAAGTTTCTTGGAACTACTGAAATATGTTCCATTCATAAAAGATGAGGCTGTCAAGATTCAGAGGTATCTGAGTGGACTTTCTCCTGCCATTGGTGACAAGATTTTGTATGATGATCCTAAGACTATGGAAGAAACAATAAGAAGGGCTAAATGCTTATATGAACAGCAGAGAGAAAAGCCTACCTTTCGGAAGGCTTGGGATGACCAGAGGAATTTTAAGATGGAACAAAGGCAGAAGGGAAAGAAAACTCCCTTTTTCATAAATAATCCTCAAGGACATCCATCATTTAGAGAGCCGAGAATGGCTGAAGTGGGGGAACAAAGGCAGAGACATACGCCCATTCAGTGTTGGGGTTGTAAAGGGAACCAAAAGTATAGGGATTGTCCACATAAAAATGTCAAAGCAAGAGTTGTCCATATTTCTCAACAAGTTGAAATAGTGGAGGACATGGGTAGTAGAATGTCAAGGATCTACACAGCCCTGGACAACAAACAAGCTAAATTTCATTCGCACATGATTGAAGTGGAAGGTATGATTGACAACCAACCATTTATTATTTTAATCTATTTAAGGGCTAGACATAGTTATATAGATCCTAGGGTGGTGGAAAGTTTATATTTATCAAGAAGCAAACATGAAAAGTCTTTCTTAGTGCAGCTAGATATAGGAACCAAGAGGAAGGTCATTGATTTGATTAAGTCATGTTCTATAGACATGAATGGATTGAGCACGAAGGCTGAATTGAATATTCTTCCTTTATGTTCTTACGAATGCTTAATTGGGAGGGACTGGTTGGAACAACACCATACCCTTCTGGACTGTCGTAACAAGAGGTTTACATGCCTGGATGAGGAGGGAAATCGGAAAACAATCCAAGGAATTCCTAGAGTTGTGGTTGTTAGAGAACTCTCAGCCATGTAGCTGAACAAGTGCTACAGAAAAGACTGTCAATTATTTGCAGCCCATGTGGAGGATGCATCCAGAGATGAAGTCTCAAAGATTGGAGACCATGAGGTACTCACAGAGTTCAAGGATGTATTTTAGGAGGTCCCTAGACTACCTCCGAAGAGAGACATCAATTTTTCTATATATTTGATGCCTGGAGCAGCTCCAGTTTCAAAATCTCCTTATAGAATGAGTACGTCAGAGCTGAATGAGTTGCAATTGCATCTTGAAGAGATTCTGAGGAAGGGGTACATTCACCCCAGAGTGTCACCCTGGGGTGCCCTGGTCCTATTCGTGAAGAAGAAGGATGGGACGTTGAGGTTTTGTATTGATTTCTAGCAGTTGAACAAGGTAACTGTCAAGAACAAGTATCCTCTGTCGAGGATCGATGATCTTTTCAATCAGTTGAAGGGTTCGAAAATATTTTCGAAGATAGATCTCAGATCAGGATATCACCAAGTAAGAATAAAGGATGAGGACATCAGCAAGACCACCTTTAGAACAAGGTACGGTCATTACGAGTTCACAATGGTGTTGTTTGGACTGTCAAACACACCTGTTGTTTTTATGTGCTTGATGAATGGTGTATTCAGGGACTATTTAGACAAGTTTTTCATAGTCTTCCTGGATGTCATCATGGTGTATTCCAAGTCAGAGGAAGAGCATGAACAACACCTGAGATTGGTGCTGCAAGTGTTGAGAGGATGCCAACTATATGCCAAATTGAGCAAATGCTCATTTTACCAAAGGCAGATCCATTACTTGGAACACATTATTTTAGAGGAAGGGATCGTCGTGGATCCTGAGAAAGTCGAGGCCATCAGAGAATGGTCAGCACCAAGGAATGTGGAAGAAGTTAGATCCTTTATGGGTCTAGTAGGCTATTACAGAAGGTTTATCGCAGGGTTCTCAAATATAGCTCACCCTATCACTTCCTTGCAAAGGAAGGAGAAAAAGTTTTAGTGGACTGAAGAGTGTGAGAAGAGTTTCCAACGATTGAAGAAGTTGTTAACCAATGCTCCAATCTTGAGGATTCAAGATCCAAATATGGATTTAGTGGTGTGCACATATGCGTGTAAGGAAGGGTTGGGAGGAGTTCTCAGCCAGAATGGATTTGTAATCTATTACGAGTCCAAGAATCTGAAAGAGAATGAAAAGAATTATGCCATTCACAATTTGGATCTAGTAGCAATTGTCCACGCTCTGAGGAAATGGAGTCATTACCTCATGGGAAGGAGATTCGAATTGAGAACAAACCACAACAGTCTGAAATATTTTTTTGATCAGTCGACTTTAAACGCTAGACAAAGTAGGTGGTTGGAGTTTCTGTGCAAATACGACTTTGATATCAAGCATATCAAGGGAAAGGAAAACAAGGTGGTTGATACACTCAACAAAAAAGTGCATGAATTACATGCTACAACCATTAGCATGTACAGGACTGATATCAAGGGTAGAATTTTGGAAGCTGCAAATGTTGATTTGCAGTACAAAGACTTAGTAGCAAAGCTACAACAGCGTGAGAGACCACAGAAAAAGGAAATTTACACCTTGGAAGCTGATGGATTACTCTTATATAAAGACAGAGTGTATATACCCAATGTCCAGGAATTGAAACTTGTGATTCTAAAAGAAATGCATAACGTGACGTATGTTGTACACCCTGGATATCAGAAGACTGTGGCAGCAGTCAAAAGCCATTACTTTTGGCCAGGTATGAGGAGAGAGATCGTTGAATACATCGCTATATGTATGGAGTTCCATAAAGTTAAGGCTGAGCATAGGCACCCAGCAGGGTTGCTGCATCCTTTGCCCATTCCTGAGTGGAAATGGGAAGTGGTGACATGGATTTTATTATAGGATTGCCTAGAACAAGCAAGCAACATGATTCGATCATGGTTGTGGTGGACAAGCTTACAAAAGCTGCCCATTTTATTCCACTGAAAACCACTCACAAGGCAACATATGTTGCTGACATCTTCTTAAAAGAAATGGCACGCTTGCATGGAATTCCTAAAACGATTGTGTCTAATAGGGACCCGAAATTCACCTCAAATTTCTAGAAAGGACTGTTCAAAGGATTCAGAATGAATCTTAATTTTAGTACATCATATCATCCTGAGTCTAATGGAAAGACAGAGAGGGTGAACAGAGTAATAGAAGACATGTTGAGAATGTATGTGATGGACAAACCATCAAGATGGGAAGACTACCTGCATTTGGTAGAATTCGCCTACAATAATGGGTATCATGCATTGTTGAAGATGAGCCTATTTGAAGCACTTTATGGAAGAAAGTGAAGCACTCTAGTGAGTTGGGATAATCCAGCTGACAGAGCAGTAGTTGGGCCAGAGTTTCTCAAGGAGATGGAGGACCAAATGATAAAAATTAAACAGAATTTGAAAGCTACCCAGGACAAACAGAAAAGTTATGCTGATAAGAACAGAACCCACCGAGAATTCAAAGTGGGTGATCATGTTTTCCTGAAAGTGAAAACTAACAGGAGTTCCCTGAAGCTAGGAAGTTGCGCCAAGTTGGCAGCAAGATTTTGTGGGCCATTTGAAATACTGGAAAGGATTGGGCCAGTTGCATATAAGCTTTCATTACCTGGATTTATTACTGTACATAATGTGTTTCATGTTTCATTACTTAAGAAATATATACCTGATGCTAATAATGTTATCGATTGGAATGTGATTTAGGTGGAACCAGAAGGTGTCCTACAAGTGCATCTTGTGTGCATATTGGACAGGAAAAACAAACAGCTCTGAAATCAAGCTATAGGGCTTGTAAAGGTCCAATGGACCTGGTACGGTCCTGATGACGCGACATGGGAGCATGAAGATGTTATGCAGGCAGAGTACCCACATATTTTTTAATATTTTGGAATTTTTGTTGATGGTGTGTGAAATTTGCACTAAGGAGAGTGAAAAAAAATAAGGGATGGGGGTTGTAATGTCCCCAAGGACAAGCCCTGTTGTAAATCATATTTGTGAAATGAATTGTAATTATGTTTTTATAGGCTAGTGAGCCAAGTTAATATAAGTTGGTGGGTTTATGTGATTGTTAGGCCAAAGAGCCTAAGTGTTGAAGGCCAAGAGCCTAATTTTGTACATGTATCTATGCACACTATTAATAAAAATATAGACACCACCATGTGCAAACAGACCACGATGAATGAGTGATGGGGGACTAAGATTCCACAAAGTGGGAAAGGGATTAAGGGCTGGAAGGTGGGAAGAGGGGCTAAGTGTTGAGCCTAGGGAATAAGCATAGGGGATTAAGTCCTTGGGAATAATATTTTAATATTATTCCAAAAAAGACCATGTGAAATATATGTTTTATCCTAAGTTATTTTTGGAAGGACAAACAACTTCCAAATGGAAGGAACGCATGCTGAAGGAACGCATGCAGTTTCATGGGTGACAAGTGTCAACCCAAGCACATGCATATAAAACTACTAAGTTGAGTCGTGATGGGGGATCCTCCACCATTCAACCCTTGACTACCTAGGTGTGAACCCGTCTAACCTCTGGAAGAGACCCATGCATCTTCTGAACCATACGTCCTATCTGACCCCTGCAAGAGACCTCGTGCCATTCTGAAACGGAGGGGGGTGAATTCTGTGTGTTGATTTTGGGGATAGGCTATGTTGATTTCTGGAAAATCCGATGCATCCTCTATCTGATCAGATTGAGCCTGTGTGTGGAGTATCTATCCCAAAGCCATAACCGTGAGACCATCCTGTCATTGTTGAGCCTATTTGGTAAGCCCGTGTCTATTTTCCTCGTTGGTTGTTTTGGCCATGCAGTGCTGGACTACGCGTGGCTTGTTGGCCAGTTTGCACAACACTCTCTCCGGGTGAGAGAGGTTATTGAAGTTGGAAGAATAGGTTTCTTGGCCTGTGAGCGACTCTCCCCAGGTGAGAGAGTGCACAGAGGAAGGAGAGAACTCCTGGAAGGAACTATGTAGCTGCCACAGAGCTCGGAGACTTCCGGTCCGGTCTGTTGTTGAAACCCAAGGCAAGGGAGGTTAGCAGCCGAAGAACTGTCTAGGTGACAGAGAAGGTGTATACTCCTGAGGTGGAACAGGCATGTGGGGAAGGAGATTCTATGGGCAGTGAGTATGAGTGGTTCCTGGGAGAAAATTCCTTCCTTCTGACTGTGTGTTTTCCCTGTAATCTCAGCCTAGCCTAGGATTCCTTGCCTTGGGGGTGGAGCTTAGTCCTAGCTCGGGGTTGACCCACTACTGAGCTTGATGAGCAATGTGGTCTAAGGCTTGGAGGTTTGTGGAAGACCTGCACCTAGTTGGTGGAATTACCATCGTTTCAAAGATAAGTACCAGATCATGTTTTAATTGCTTTTATGCATGTTTGTGTATTTATATTTATCATGTATTCTGTTGTGCATACGAATTAATGTTAAAGCCATTGATTATTTATAATAGCAATAATTCTTATGGTTACTCTGAGTTTAAATGTGTTTCATTTTCTTAAATGCATGTCTTATATATAGAATTAAGTATGAGATTGTTATTCCACGTAGTAATGTTGGCCCGACCATAGGGTTGATGGTCGGGAACGTTACACTTCTCCTTCGAGGGCTCTAGCACAATTGGCCCAGAATATCCATGCTGGAACTCTCAAGAATCTTAGTTGTGAACAAATCTGGAGACAGGCCAATGCACCTCGTACATGCAGGCCTCAAGTCATGGTTGGATTACACCAGCAACCTCTACAACCAATGATACCATGGCTACTCTTCATCAGTTCATTTTCCTCTCCCCAAGCCAAGACACAAATGAGGAAGGATGAACGAGTAATGGAAATGAATGAATTGAGATCCCCACCCAAGGTGTGAAATAGTGAACAATTAGTGAATGAATGTGTGAGGGAAAGAATGGAATGACAGAAGAAGTGAATGAGTGAACCATCCAACAGACCAAGGATGGGTTTTGAGTATTTTTGTGGGGAATCAATAACCTCCTAGCCTCCCCCAAGAATCTCATGTAATTGATCCACTTTGTTAGAAAAAAGGATAATTAAAATAGGAAAATAAACATGTGTCCCCTCAAGCCCCCTCTCTTGTGGAATCATAGCTCCCTATAACTCTAGTCCTTGTTCGTCTAGCAACCAGCGATGTATTGATTTTTAATAATGATAAAAACATTACATTTCTTGGGCATACTGGCCTTTTAATAATTGTTTGGACACTCTGTCCTCTCATCATTGTAACAATACATTATTTAAAATGGGGGCTCAAAACCTAGGGTGTTACATCCCCTCCCCCTTATTTTGGAACTGTCCTCAGTGCATATACAAAATAGAGATCAAAATCTCAAAATTTATTCAAAACTTCGTGGGTACTCTGCCCGAATAGAATCTTCATTCTCCTAGGTAGCATATTAGGGACCGTAGTAGGTTCGCTGAACTTTTACCAGCTCTATAACTCAATTCTTGAGAATTTTGACCTTTTTGTCCAATACCCGCACTGGCTAAACCTGAAATTCTCCCTCTATCTCTACCTGAATTAGATGCCAATAAATAACATGGTTAGGATCATGTACATATTTCTTTAGTAAAGAGACATGAAATACATTATGCACATTCATGGAAGCAAGCAATGCAAGAATGTATGCAACTGGCCCTATTTTGTCCAATATTTCAAATGGATCATAGAATCTGGCTGCTAGCTTTGTACAACTACCCAATTTCTAGGAGATTTTCTTGGGTTTCACTTTCAAAAGTACATGCTACCCTACTTTAAATTCTCAATTTGTCCCATTCTTATCTGCATAGACTTTCTGTTTATCCTGAGTTGCCTTTAAATTCTGCTTGATCTTAACCATCTAGTCTTCCATATCCTTGAGTAACTCTGGCCCAAGTACCACTCTATCTGTTGGGTTGTCCCAGATCACTAGAGTATTGCATTTCCTACCATACAAGGCTTCAAAATGGGCTCATTATCAATGAATCTTGATACCCATTATTATATGAAAATTCAACCAAGTGTAAGTAATATTCCCACTTAGATAGCTTATCCATCACATACATTCTCAACATATATTCAATTACTCGGTTGACCCTCTATGTTTCCCCATCTGACTGTGGATGGTATGCTGTGCTAAATTTTAGATTTGTACCAAATCCTTTAAACAATCCCCTCCAGAAATTGGAGGTAAAATTTGTATCTATATCTGAGACAATTTTCCTAGGTATCCCATGCAACCTAGCAATCTCCCTCATGTAAATTTATTCAATATTAGTCGATGTATGTGTTGTTTTTACAGGAACTAAATAAGTTGCCTTTGTTAATTTTGTCAATCACCACCATGGTTGAATCATGTTGCCTTGTTTTCCTAAGTAATTTAGTTATGAAATCAATGGTTATCACTTCCCATTTATTCTTTGGGATTAGTAATGGCTGCAGCAAACCCGTTGGGTGCCTATGCTCAGCCTTCACCTTCTGACATTCCATACATTGAGCGATGTAATCAGAAACATCATTTTTCATTCCCAGCCAAAATAATTGGCTTCTTACTGTTGTAATCATTTTTTGGTAACCAGGATGTCCATCATAAGGAGCATCATGAATTTCCTTCAATACCACATTCCCTAGTTCTTTGGAACTAGGAACATAGATTCTATTCTTATGCATAAGTAATCCATATTCCCTTATCTCATACTTCTTTATTTTATATTTTACATATCCTTGTTGTAAGCTTTCCTTTACCTATAGGTAATGATGATCTGTAACAATATCATCTAAAATTCTACTCTTCAAGTCTGACTGATGCATACTGACAGCAGTAGCATGTAGGAGATGCATTCTTCTACTAATTGCATCGACAACTTTATTCTCTTTTCCTTTGAGATGCTTGATATTGAGGTCATATTCACTTAAAAATTCCAACCATCTTGTTTGCCTGGCATTCAAGGTTGGTTGTTCAAAAAAACACTTCAGGCCAATGTGGTATTTCCTTAATTCAAATTTCTTCCCCATGAGATAATGCCTCCACATCTTCAAGGCATGGACAATGGCAACAAGCTCCAAGTCATGTGTGTCGTAGTTCTTCTCATGCTCCTTAATGTTTCTGGACTCATAACCAATGACATGTTCATTTTGCACGAGGACTCCCCCAAGTCATTCCTTACATGCATCTATACATACCACAAAACTCTCATTTGGGTCAACAATCTTTAACACAAGTGCACTAGTAAATAATTCCTTCAACATATTAAAATTCTCTTCACACTTAGGTGTCCATTCAAATTGAGTTCCCTTATTTTTTAAAGAAGTGATGGGATAAGCAATCTTAGAGAACCCTACTATGAACCTCTTGTAGTAACCAGCTAATCTCATAAAAGATCTAACTTCTAACACATTTCTGGGTGTTGGCCATCCCCTAATGGATTCAATCTTCTCTGGATCTACTAGTATTCCTTTCTCTGAAATATTGTGTCCCAAGCAATGGATCTTCTTTTGATAAAAATAACACTTACTCAGCTTCGCATACAACTAATTTTCTCTCAGCACTTGCAATACTAGTCTTAAGTGATGTTCATTCTCCTCTTCAGACTTGGAATAGACAAGTATGTCATATAAGAATACTATGACAAACTTATCCAAATAATTTCTGAATATTCCATTCATTAAGCACATAAAGATAGTTGGTGCATTGGTCAGTCCAAATGGTACCACTAAAAATTCATAATTCCCATACATGGTTCTAAATGTTGTCTTATGAATGTCTCCTTCCTTGATATTTACCTGATGGTATCCTGACCTTGGGTCAATCTTTGAAAATATCTTTGCTCCTCTTAGTTGATCAAAGAGGTCATCAATTCTAGGTAGAGGATACTTGTTATTTATAGTATACTTATTCAGTTGTCGAAATTCAATACACAGCCTCAAGGTTCCATCCTTCGTTTTGAAAAAAAGTGTTGGTGCTACTCAAGGTGAAATGCTTGGACGTATGTACCCTTTCTTCAACAATTCCTCCAAATCCATTAGTAATTCTTTTAACTATGGTGTGCTCATTCTGTAAGTTTCTTTTTACACCGGGGCAACTCTTGCCACTAAATTAATTGAGAAATCTATCTCCCTTCTTGGTGGAAACCCTGGTATTTCTTGGAATACATCTTCAAATTCCTGAAGTACTGAGAAATCTTCAAGTCTTGCCCCCTTTGTATTTTTTGTCTCTTCCACTTGAGCTACATACAATTGACATCCTTTTCTAAAACATATCTTCATCTATAAGGCTTAAATATCTCTTATAGAGATGGTTCTTGGAACTCCTTTCACAGTCCTGTGTTTTTCATCTCCATTAAGACAAGTAAATTTCTTGCTATGACAATCTAGGACAACATGATGCTTGTCCAACCAATCCATTCCAATTGTAATATCATAAGACCCCAAGGGTATGATATTTAGATCAACACTAGTATTAGCACCATTAAGACTTATGGAACAACTTCTGACCATATCATGGATTCTCCTTTTGGTTCCAGTGGCTAACTGAATCAAACTTGATTTTCCAAGCTTACTTTTCTCCAAGTGTAATCTATCCACTCTTGTAGGATCAATGTAACAATGAATTTCTCTTGAATCAATTAAAATAGCAACAGGCTCATTTATGATCTTACCTTCCACCTCGATCATATTGGATTGGTATTCCTCTTTTCGATCATCTAAGGCTGCATAAATCCTTCACATATCTTCAACTATTGTAGCCTCTTGGACGTTGTGCATAGTCTTTACTCTATCCTTTTTGTGTGGCCAATCCTTGTATAGGTGATCTTCCTTACATCCCCAACATTGGATTGGTGGTATTCCCCTTTTTCCCAAGGCCTCTTCTTTCTTGGACTCACCCTTAGCATATTAATCTTGATGATTTCTATTAGGCTCATTCCTATTGAAGGGAGGTTTGAATCCTTTCCTCCTCTGATCAAAATTATCCTTCTTCTTATCCTTCCAAGATTTCTGTAGGGATTCTCTTCCTTGTCCTTTCTCATACAGGTATTTATACTTTCTGATGGCCTCAGTTAAGGTCTCGAGATCATCATACCTAATATTTTCTTTATAAAAGAATGGTAGTCCACTTATAAATCATTGTATTTTCACCTTCTCATAATCAATGAACCTAACATACTTTAACAGCCTCAAGATAGTCTTCTCATATTCTGCCATAGTCATGCTTCCCAGCATGAGTTCAAAGAACTCTTGCATTTTCTTGTCATAGAAATTCTCTGAGCTGTACTCCTTCTGGAAGTACTTCTTGAACTGCTTCCAATTGATCCTACTCTCATTAATATGTTCCACTTGCTTCAGTTGATCCCACCACATTGAAGTTTTCCCATGTAAATGGTAGGTGGAAATCTTGGCTTCTAGGTTTGATGAATAGTTATGAAATTGAAAATACCTCTTGAGTCCAAGAAAATGCCTCGACATCATCTTCACTTTCTTTTTCACCATCAAAGGAGGGTGGGTTAATCTTCCTCAGCTCTACTTTCAAACTGTCCACTTCCCGTCTCCTTCTTTGGTACCTAACAGAAGACACCTCTGGACTACTTATGGAATCTTTCGATGCATAAAACTTTCTTGCTAGGTAAGGAGGTGAGTCGTGTCTATGATTTCTACTATCACTTCTTGAATAACAATCTCTTCCACGATCATCTCTTCTTTCATTATACCTATCGTCTTCCTCTTGTTTTGAGTTTGATCCCCTCTTCGTTTGCCTTTGCAACTGATTTAAGATCTACAACACTCGAGCATTTATCTGAATTTTCTCTCTCATCAACCTTTCATTGTCTCCTTTGTAGCTTTGCACTTCTATTTTCAAGGTTCTTACAATTTCTATTAATTTTTCCTACTCTCCTCTTCCCTTGTGTCCATTGGAATTTGTCTCTGCATTACCAACTCTAGTATTCTAGCCTTCAGCCTCTCTTTCATAGCTAGAGGCTTCCTTGCCTTCTCTCATCTCTCGAATATTCATTCCAAGTTGATATGTTTAAATCTTTTACTTTTGCAAAATGTGCAAGTGACCATTTTTTTAGGATTATGCATATAAAGAAACTTGCCAAACACTGCTACAAGTCCTTTTTTTTTCTTTTTTTTTCTTTTTAGTTCATGAAGAGTATATCCCCATTCTCCACAAAATAACAATGTCGTGTTATCCTTGGCTAATACAAAATTTCATTATGTGTAGGAGCTTCCCTCAAACTAGGTTTCAAGTGACCATGTGATGTAGGAACATCGTACAAAGCCAAATCCAAAGCACACACCTAGCCAAAGGAACAACTGGATGCGCAGATGGAAAAGAGGGGCACATTTTTATGAAAACGTTTTAAATTTTGAAATTTGAAGCATTAATGTAATAGCTAGGAAAAGGCGTACTTACATTTATGTCTTAGAGATATGAACAGATCTGGAGAGATTACTCTCATCTGTTGGATGTATTAGGCATTTAAGTCTGTTAATGTAAAGTAGGTAGATATGAATGTTAGATTAGACAATTTTAAAAGCATAGGAGGGAAAACGGATATAGACACCCTCATCCTTGTATTATTGTATCTTTTGATGATCATTTAGAATTCATAAGTTGTAGAGTTGTAGTAGAGAGTTGTAGAGAAGAACCAATGTATAGGAGCACTTGAGTTAATATATGAAGCTTTGACTCAATTTTCATGGTATTATGATGCTTACTATTTACATTTGTTGAATGGTATGTTTACAATTGATTTGTTTCTCTGTATGCATTTGTTCCAATGCTGTGTTATGTGTATGATTTCATGTTGAGTGTATGAAGTCTAAGATAGAAGAAGAATGAGTTTCAATTGTTTCTCTTCCTGAATATTCCTACAAGGAGTGTAGTGAACGTCCGCAAGGTGTGTGTTGACAAGGGTCTGAGTTTCATCTCAGAAATATCTGGAGAGATACCGTTGTTCTCATACCAGCTGAAGTGAAGGTGGAGCACAGAGTCGTGCAAGGTGTGCGCAGGCCAGTTGAAGCCTTGGATTTTATAAATCTAGAAGGAAGGTTGAAGGACCACTGTTTCAAGGAGTGCACAGGGTTGGAGATCCAAATAACCAGAGGTTATTTGAAGGTTTTCCGCAAGGAGTGTGAGCGGGGATCATTTTGGAAGCTTGAGTTTATAAGTTAAATCTCAGGAGGGATTTAACCTTTGAAGTGTTCAAAGGGAGACGGAGGTTGAAGATGTCTCATAGAAGTCAAGTTCAGGAGGGAGAACACCGATCCGTTTGGACATGAGTCATTGAGGATTGCATAT
>JZKD02S1970449.1:337118-365421 GCA_000966675.3 Picea glauca
CTTCCTGAATATTCCTACAAGGAGTGTAGTGAACGTCCGCAAGGTGTGTGTTGACAAGGGTCTGAGTTTCATCTCAGAAATATCTGGAGAGATACCGTTGTTCTCATACCAGCTGCAGTGAAGGTGGAGCACAGAGTCGTGCAAGGTGTGCGCAGGGCAGTGGAAGCCTTGGATTCTATAAATCTAGTAGGAAGGCTGAAGGACCACTGCTTCAAGGAGAGCATAGGGGTGGAAGTCCAAAAAACCAGAGGTTATTTGAAGGTTTTCCGCAAGGAGTGTGAGCGGGGATCTTTTTGGAAGCTTGAGTTTATAAGTTGAAACTCAGGAGGGATTTAACCTTTGAAGTGTTCAAAGGGAGACGTAGGTTGAAGATGTCTCATAGAAGTCAAGTTCAGGAGGGAGAACACCGATCCGTTTGGACATGAGTCATTGAGGATTGCATATGGTGGTCAGAATTCTCTGTGGATAACTCAGGAAATCACGAGGAAAGTAGGATCCAGAGGAGCTGCGAGGTGGTTAGGAGTTGGACGAATCTACCACCCTGGTATCAAGAATAAACATGGATCGTTGATCATGGTCTGTCTGAGTCATCAGATCATTTCGGGAATTCAGGACCCATAAGTCCAGAGTGCAGGCCAAAACCCTTGGTCATTCAAACTCCCAATTCATGAAAGGGATTATCAGCAGTGGAATTTTGGAATTTTGGTATTTCAGAGTTTTTCATACCGGAAATTCTGTTGACAAAGGATTAGGACCCTTGGCATTGAAACCCCTGAAGTCACAAAACGCGACAAGCCTTTAGTGAGAAACATCAGCATTTCGGTATTTCAAGGTTCGTCATTTCGAAAACCCCGATGACAAGGAGCCAGGGTGCCTTGCATTGAAAACCCTGAAGTTGCAAAATGCGAAGTGTCTTCGGAATGGAATCCTGACATTTTGGCATTTCGAGGTCTGAAAAGTAGAGGAGACAAGTGATTTTTGACAGCGAGAGTTTCAAACCCCCGATACGTGAAATCTCGAGAAAGGGTTTCTATTTCGGAATTTGGGAATTGGTGCAGCAAGTGAGTTGGGATTGAGAATCGCGAACTCCCGGTACGTGGAGTCCCAAAAACAAAAACCATCGATCACGCATTCCATGGGACGTTGAGCCCATTTCGGCATTCCGGCATTTCAAAATTTGGGGAATAATAAGGCAAGAGGAATGACTGTTAGATGTTTGCTTGAAGTCCTGAAAGCCGAAACAAGTGGGTGACAAGTGGCATGTGTTCTTCGTGTGGAGGAGTCAATATTCATTGACATTTCAGATTTCGGCGATTATAAAGGTTGTTTCATAGCATCGAGAACCTCCAACTCGTGAAACCCAAACTCTTTCGGGGCTTAAACAAAAAGGGTTTTAATTAACCCTTCGTGTGATTTGGAAAAGATCCTGAGTGGATCTCGGACCGAGGGTCGGGGGTCTGCGTCAAAGTGGTATCAGAGAACATAACATATTATTTTCTTTTTGTAGCAGAAAGAAAAGAGAAAAACAAATCCATCCATGCCGCTGAGAAGAATAGATAGGCCAATGCCTGATCCAGCAGTGGAAAGAGAAATACGTGAGTTACGTGCCTGACTTGATGCTATGGAGACAACACAGAGGCACACAGTTGACACTGGGGATATCAGCGAGGCTTAAAGTAAAAATGAAGCTAGAAATGAAGGAGAAGAAGTTGCAGTCAAAGATGTTGCAGACAAACGCCTATTTAGGGTTGTTGCAAGGATAGGTGCCAGAGAAAAAATGGAGATTCCCATGTATGAGAGAAATTTGGATGTTGAAGAGCTTCTAGACTAGATTAGAACTCTAGATAAATACTTCGACTGTGAGGATGTCGAGGAAGATAAGAAAGTCAAACATGTCATTACTAGACTTAAAGGGCATGCAGCATTGTGGTGGGATGAACTGCAGGTTGACAGACACTGCAAAGGCAAGCGGAAAATCAAAAGCTAGTATAGAATGGTTGCAAAGATGAAAGGCAAATTTATACCCAAGGATTATCAAATCAATCTGTTTCAGAGCATGCAAAATTTGAGACAGAAGTTGATGTCAGTGAAGGAATACACTGAAGAATTCTACAAGATAAACATCAGAGCAGGTCATCAGGAAAGCGATGATGAAAAGGTTGTCAGGTACATGAATGGTCTACAATATGACATTCAAGATGAGATGAGCATGATGACCATTCAAAATGTGGAAGATGCTTATCAGATAGCTCTAAAATCTGAAGGGAAGCTGAGCTGGAAACAAGGTCAAAGAGGCCGAGGCAAAAGTCAAGCCAAAGGAAAAACAATTGCCCAAGACAGAACTCAGAAACCTAAATAAGAGGGAAAGTAACCTCAATTTCAACCTAAGAAAGGATGAAGCTCACAGGGAAGGTAGTATGTTGATAGAAATACTTTTCCTCGAGCTAGAGGAAGAGGAAGAGGCAGAGGAGGTGAAGTGAAATGCTTTGTCTGTGGAAAAATCAAACATAAATCCTATGAGTGTCCAGATAAGAAGAAAGATGGTGGTGAAACTCACATTTCCGAAGCTCAAGGGCAAAATGTTGAGACAGATGACGCTGAGGGCGGAAGATATTTGATGATGAGGAAAGTTCTCTTGAAGCCGGAGAAAGAGGCAGAGAACCCAACCCAAAGAAACAATTTTTTTTGGACTTCTTGCAAAACTAAGGATAGGGTATGCAAGGTCATAGTGGATAGTGGTAGCATAGAAAATCATGTATCTACAGAGATGGTAAAAAATTTGGAGTTGGAGACTGTTGCACATCCAAGCCCATACAGAGTTTTGTGGCTACAAAAAGGACATCGGGTAAATGTCAGTAAACAGTGTTTAGTTGAATTTAAAATAGGAGGATATAAAGATGAATATTATGTGATGTCATTCCCATGGATTTTTGTCATCTACTGGTGGGTAGACCATGGAAATATGACAAAAATGTAGTTCATGATGGGAGAAAGAACACGTACACCCTGGAGAAAAATGGTAGGACTCACATGTTGTTGTCGATTAAGGATAAAGAGGTGAAAACATAGGCAAGCAACACTATACTTCTCATGAGTGGGAAGGAACTTCTTGATGAGGTTAATAAGAAGGAAGACACACAATTTATTGTGGTCAGGAAGCCCGAAATTGTTTTGACTAGTACAAGAATAGATGATTTACTAGAAGAAATCCAAGAGTTGTTGGGAGAGTTTGTTGATATAGTAGTGGACGAACTACCTTGTTCATTTCCACCTATCAAGAGTATAAGTCATCATATCGATCTTATGCCTGGAGCCATATTATCGAACAAAGCATCATATCGCTTGACGTTGCAGGAAAATGAAGAATTTAAGAGACAGGTCCAGGACTTAATGGACAAAGGATTGATTCGAGAAAGCTTGAGTCCATGCATTGTTTCGATAGTGCTCAGCCCAAAGAATGTGTATCGACTCAAGGGAAATAAATAATATTACCATCAGATACAGATTTCCGTTACCAAGGATGGACGACTTTATGGATTGCTTGAGTGGAGCAAATTTTTTTTCAAAGATTGATTTGAAAAGAGGGTATCATCAAATTAGAATGAGAGAAGGTGATGAATGGAAGATATCATTCAAGACGAATGAGGGGTTGTATGAATGGATTGTCATGCCATTTGGCTTAACAAATGCGCCCAATACTTTCATGAGGTTGATGAACAAAGTCCTGAAGGATTTCATTGGGAAATTCATCATTGTATATCTTGATGATATATTAATTTTCAGCAAGACAGAAGCAGAACACTTAAAGCATTTAGTTGCAGTAATGAGGAGATTACAGCAAGAGAAATTGTTGATTAATATGAAGAAATCCTCATTCATGAGAACAAAACTCTTTTATTTGGGTTTTGTTATCTCTGCAAATGAGCTGAAAATGGATCTGGAAAAGGTAAAGGCGATTAAGAATTGGCCATCTCCGAAGAGTATATTTGAAGTACAAATCTTCCATGGTTTGGCTAGCTTCTACAGGAAATTCATCTGAAACTTCAGTGGAATTAGCACACCGATGATGCATACGGTGAAGAAAAGACATAAATATTTTCATTGGATGGAGGAAGCAGAGAAGAGTTTCAATCTGCTAAAGAAGAAAATCATTGAGCAACCAATTCTGGTTTTTCCATATTTTAGCAAGACATTCCAGGTCAAGTGTGACGTGAGTTGATTTGCAATTGGAGCGGTCTTGAGCCAAGACGACAGGCCATTCGTGTACTTCAGGGAAAACCTGAATGAAGCGAAAATTAAGTACTCCACGTATGACAAAGAATTCTATGCAGACATACAAGCATTGAAGAAGTGGAGACACTATTTGGTTCCCAAGGAGTTTGTTTTGTACAGCGATAATCACGCTTTGCAATTTGTGACTCGATAGGAGAAGTTGAACCAAAAACATGCTAAATGGGTTGAATACATGCAATATTTTACTTTTGTGACTAAGCATATTTCTGGAACTGCTAACAAAGTTGTTGATTCTTTGAGCAGGAAATGTTTTCTTATGCGGGAATTCAGAGTCAGGACTTTGGGTTTTAACAACCTCAAAGAAATGTACAGGGATGACCCAGATTTTAAAGAGGCATATGAGGCATCTGAGAATCCAATTCTCAGGGACAAAAGCCAATGGATTGAATACATGATCAAGGATGGATCATTGTTCAGGGAAAATCAGCTATGTATTCTGAAATGCTCCATGAGGGAGAATTTGTTGAAGGAAAAACATAGTGGAGGATTGGCCAGACATTTCGGTCATGACAAGACATTCTCAAAGTTGAATGGCTCATATTTTTGGCCCAGGATGAGGACAAATGTTAACAAATTTGTGGATAGGTGCATAATTTGTCAGCACACGAAAGGAAAAAGACAAAACACAGGGTTATACCAACCATTGCCCATACCTGAAAGGCCATGGGATGTAGTGAGCATGGATTTCATATTGGGACTACCAAGGACATAGAGAGGATATGATTCAATCTTCGTGGTAGTCGAAAGATTTTCAAAAATGGCACATTTCATACCATGCCAAAAAACTAGTGACGCAACTCATATTGCGAACTTGTTTTTCAAGGAAGTCGTCAGACTTCATGGCTTTCCAAAGAGTATCATGTCTGATCGAGATACCAAGTTCATAGGGAATTTCTGGAGGAACTTATGGAAGAAGTGGGGGACAATTTTGTCTTTTATCTCAGCATATCATCCTCAGACGGATGGGCAAATAGAGGTTGTGAACAGGAGCCTGGGAGATTTGTTAAGAAGCTTAGTGACTGAACATCACAGTCAATGGGATCACATTCTGCCATAGGTAGAATTCGCTTACAATGATTCACTCAATAGAAGCACAGGGTAGAGTCCATTCTAGATTGTATATGGAATGAAACCAAGAGGATTTTCTGAATTGAAAGATTCGGAACGAAATGAATTCAAGAGTGCTAGTGGAGAAGACTTTTCATAAGGAATGAAGGAGCTTCATGGCTGAGTTAAGGAGTGATTGCAGAGTTCAAGTCAAGAATACAAGCGGAGAGCAGATCAACACAGGTGAGAACTTTAATTTGAAGTTGGTGATCTGATTCTTGTACATCTGAGAAAGAAAAGGTTCCCAAGGGGAACATATAATAAGCTGAAGATGAAAAAGATTGGACCATGCAAGGTCATAAGGAAATTTGGGGCAAACTCATATGAGATTGAATTACCCGATGGGGTTGGAATCTCATCGATATTCAGTGTTGTGGATTTGTACCCTTACAGAGCTAAAGAAGCAGGAACAGAAAGAAATTCCATGGACAAAACAAATGCCTATAACTGACAAGCCACAGATAGAAATAATAATTGACAAAAGGATTAACAAAAAGACTAGGAGGAAAGAGTATTTTGAATACTTGGTTAAATGGAAGGGACATCCAGTTGAAGATGCCAGTTGGGAGGATGAAGCTGAAATTCATAGGCATGGACAGACCGTGCAAGAGCTAGTGAACAGGAGTTCATGAAAATTTTCAAGCGAGGGAGTATGATGTAGGAGCATCATACAAAGCCAAAGTCAAAGCATGCGCCTAGCCAAAGGAACAACTGGATGCGTAGATGGAAAAGAGGGGCACGTTTTTATGAAAACATTTTAAATTTTGAAATTTGAGCATTAATGTAATAGCTAGGAAAAGGCATACTTACATTTATGTCTTGGAGATATGAACAGATCTGGAGAGATTACTCTCATCTACTGGATGTATTAGGGATTTAAGTCTGTTAATGTAAAGTAGGTAGATATGAATGTTAGATTAGACAGTTTTAGAAGCATAAGAGGGAAAATGGATATAGACAACCTCATCCTTGTATTATTGTATCTTTTGATGATCATTCAGAATTCATAAGTTGTAGAGTTGTAGCAGAGAGATGTAGAGAAGAACCCATGTATAGGATCACTTGAGTTAATATATGAATCTTTGACTCAATTTTCATGGTGTTATGATGCTTAATGTTTACATTTGTTGAATGGTATGTTTACAGTTGCTTTGTTTCTGTGTATGCATTTGTTCCAATGTTGTGTTATGTGTATGATTTCATGTTGAGTGTATGAAGTCTGAGAGAGAAGAAGAATGAGTTTCAATTGTTTCTCTTCCTGAAGATTCCTGCAAGGAGTGCAGTGAACGTCTGCAAGGTGCATTGACGAGGGTCTGAGTTTCATCTCAGAAAGCTCAGGAGAGATACTGTTGTTCTCATACCAGCTGAAGTGCAGGAAGAGCACAGAGCCATGCAAGGTGTGTGTAGGCCAGTTGAAGCCTTGGATTTTATAAATCTAGAAGGACGGTTGAAGGACCATTGTTGCAAGGAGTGCACAGGGTCAGAGATCCAAATAACCAAAGGTTATTTGAAGGTTTTCCACAAGGATTGCGAGCAGGGATCATTTTAGAAGCTTGAGTTTATAAGTGAAAGCTCAGGAGGGATTTAACCTTTGAAGCGTTCAAAGGGAGATGGAGGCCGAATTCGTCTCATAGAAGTCAATTTTAGGAGGGAGAACACTGAGCCGTTTGGACATGAGTCATTGAGGAGTGCATCTGGTGGTCAAAATTATCTGTGGAGAACTCACGAAATCACGAGGACCGTAGGATCCAGAGGAGTTGCGAGGTGGTTAGGAGTTGGAAGAATCCGCCACCCTGACATCAAGAATAAATGTGGATCGTTGATCGTGGTCTGTCTGAGATGTCATATCATTTTTGGAATTCGAGACCCGTAAGTTTGGAGTGCAGGGAAAAACCCTTGGTCATTCAAACTCCCAGTTCACGAAAGGGATTATCAGCAATGGAATTTCGTAATTTCATAATTTCAGAGTTTGGCATACCAGAAATTCTATTGACAAAGGATTGGGACCCCTGGCATTGAAACCCCTGAATTCATGAAACGCGATGTGCCTTTAGTGAGAAACATCGGCATTTCGGTATTTCAGGGTTCGGCATTTCGGAAACCCTGATGATAAGGAGTCGGGGTGCCTTGCACTGAAAACCCCAAAGTCATGAAATGTGAAGTGTCTTTGGAAAGGAATCCCGACATTTTAGCATTTCAAGGTCCGGTAAGTAGAGGAGACAAGTGATTTTTGACACCTAGAGTTTCAAACCCCCGGTACACGAAATCCCGAAAAAGGGTCGCTATTTCGAAATTCAGGAATTGGTGTGGCAAGTGAGTTTGGATCGAGAATCGTGAACTCCCGGTATGTGGAGTCCCGAAAAAAAAAACATCGATCGCGCATTCCATGGGACATTGAGCCCATTTCGGCATTCCAATATTTCGGAATTCGGGGAATCATAAGGCAAGAGGAATGACTGTTGGATATTCACTTGAAGTCCTAAAAGCCAAAATAAGTGGGTGATAGGTGGCATGTGTTCTTCGTGTGGAGGATTCAATCTTCATTGACGTTTCGAATTTCGAATATTGTAAAGGATGTGTCATAGCGTCAAGAAGCTCCAACTCGCGAAACCCGAAATCTTTCGGGGCTTAAACAAAAAGGGTTTTAATTAACCCTTCACGTGATTTGGAAAAGATCCTGAGTGGATCTCAGAATGAGGGTCAAGGGTCTGCGTCACCATGGTTCGAATCCATGACTTAGTCCTTTTCTTAGCACCTCTCTCTTTGTTCTTCTACATAGGAGCTTGCGCGAACACCAAGTACAAGGTTTGGTTTACTTCCAAGCCCTTTTTTCCTTATCATGAGACCATCATTGGGACCAAGTCCTCCAGACTTCAGCCTTTGGTTGTTTTCCCCTGTCAACTTTTATTTTCCCCCGAAGTTGCACTTCGTCAAAGCCTTTAATAACTCCACCACAAGGATTGGACGATCGATATTTACTCTCCCATCAAATGGATGACCCCGCTCCCATCTGGAGGCGTCATGATATCGATGATCTGTGACTTAATCAAGTGTTGAGACAGACGATGCTCAACCAATTCAGAAATTTGGTGCTCCGGGGTCATTCCATTCCCGAGTATTCCACTTCCCCAGAGTGGAAATCCTCCGAAGTACTTACCTTTTCTCCCTCTACTGGATCTAATGGTCACAAGAACTCCCGGAGGGTATTAGATCAACGGATCGCATGAAATCGCTACTCCAGGGCTTTGGGACATTTCAAATTTCGAGTCACTCAACTCCCCAGAGTGATATCTATCGAATTTGTTATGCCATCCTTCCACTTATTGATCTAACGGTTGAGAAAGGTCTCGAAGAGATCCTAAATCGACGATCTTCTTGCCTTCGTGACTTCAGACTTCGACACTTTTCACTTGTAGAGACTTGAAAACCTCCGGAGTACCAAGCCTCCGGACTATGAGATATACTGTCGCGTGTATTTTGGGATCAACAGTCGATATGTACTCCAACCTTTGGGAGTTCTCGACCCAATGCAAATGGTCACATATTCTTCCTCCGGAGTGCACAGTCTTCAGACTACACAATCTATCGCCACATGGAGAAATACTAGAAGCAGACACGTGGCCCAATCAGGTGGGTGACACATGTCACATTCTAACTAACATTTAAATCCTCCATAGGTTCAAAACTCGCTGACAATCACATGTGTCCACCTCACCCTAGGAGAGGTTCGCGAGCCACGTCACTTCAAAATTTCAGGCTTCAGAATAATTTACACTTGCATTCCTCAAGTCTCCCGAACTCCGAATTTCAGAACTTCTTAACCTTTCGGGGTCCACATCACCTCTAGGTGATGTCATCATTCCCCACCACTTCGGCTCTTCGGGCTTCAGAACTTCAGGCTTCAGGAGTTTCCACACTAGAACACTCCAATTCTCCTGAACTCCAAATTCCCAAACTGGGCAATCTATCGACACATGTCTCCCTTATCGAACGGTACGTATTAACTCTGGACTTCGGGACTTTGGGAGATATTGCTGCAAATATCAACATCCATGAGTGATTGTGGAGACTCAACTCGCTCACTCTTTAATTTCCTTTTCGATATCCACAAAGAGAATATGCTCGTCTGTAGTGGGATCGATATCCATCGTTGATCTGTTGATATAGCAAGATCAACGATCCTGAGTGACTGCAAGATCACAACTTTCTTGCGCTTTGATTTACTTCCCGATCCCCTCAATGCGAAGATGCTTGTTCATAGCAAGATTGATATCCACCATTGATCTGTTGATCTAGAAATATCAATGATCTTGAGTGATTGCGGTCTCAATCCTTGCATAAACTTTAATTTTCTTCCTGATCCCTGCAATGCCTCCCCACCGTCGATTTCTCTCCAATGAGATCCGATGGTTGTGACTTAACCTTTTCTTCACCTTCATCGGAAAACCATTGTTCACCTGCCCTTTGATCCAATGATCTCATATCTCTCTTGATCCCACAGTGGCGATCATTCCCGAATTTGAAAGGGATGGTCACGATCCTTCGAACCCTTACAAAGGATCTCTAACGTTCTAGCTCCTATGTAGATTCTCCAACACCATTCCTTCTGAGCTTTTCAACTTCAAGGTCAAAATTCAATCTCAACCACAAGACTCTGACCAACAGACCCGGCCCATACTGGCCTGGTGTTTCAACCAAAATATATGATACCAATCTGTAACACACCCTACCACCCACAGGCCAAGGTACACTACCTTCAATCCCACCCTTGGACTTTTTTCTCTTACCGATACCTTTTTAAATTAATAAGGATGCATAAAAGAAAATATCTAATGACATGCACAACAATAACCATCAAGCATGCATATTCTAATGATTCAATTAAATGATAAATAAATACACAATGGATTACATTCATATACAGATAAATAACACCATAACAGAGAGAACTTGTCTTTATAAAAGAAGACACCAACTGGCTGCAGACCAAGGACGTTCCATCCAACCGTAGACACTACTGTTCCAAATCTCAACAGCAATGTCACCCTCGAACCAGGGCTATGAATCCACAAGGATGCTTCCAGAGTGTTACTTGGCTTCCCAAACCAATCAGCACTCAATCTCTCACAAGCTTTCCCAGCACTCACAGCAATCCAAGTACCCATCTCTCTTCTACCCAGCTTGCACCACCCAAGATACTGTACCTCCACCCTTCTCTACCATGCAGTCCCTCAAGCAGTCCTTCTCCTTCTAGGGCTCGAGTGTAACTGTCCCAGAATATCCATGCTAGAACTCTCAAGACTCGTAGCTATGAACAAAGCTTGACACAGGCTAACACGCCTCAGACATGCAAGCCTCAAGTCATGGTTGGATTACACCAACGACCTCTACATCCAACTATACCATGGTTTCTCTTCAATAGATCATTTTCCTCTTCCCAAGCTAAGATAAGGATGACGAAGGATGAATGGGTAACGGAAATTAATGGAGTGAGATCTCCACCCAAGGTGAGAAACAGTGAAAAATCAATGAATGAATGCATGAGGGAAAGAATGGAATGACAGAAGAAGTGAATGAGCGAACCAACCAACAAACCAAGGACGGGTTTAAGTATTTTCATGGGGAATCAAGAACCTCCTGGCCTCAACCAAGAAGCTCACATAACTAATCCACTCCCTTAGACAAAATGGTAATTAAAATAGGAAAATAAACATTTATCCCCTCAAGCCCCCTCTCTTATGGAATCATAGCCCCCTATAACTCTAGTCCTTGTCTGTCTAGCAGCCAACGATGTATTTATTATTAGTAATTATCAAAACATTACATTTCTTGAGCACACTGGCCTTTTAATAATTGTTTGGGCACTCTGTCCTCTCAACATTGTAACAATACATTATTTAAAATGGGGGCTCAAAAACCGGGGTGTTACATGGAAACACTTGATACATCCTCTAAGACATGTTGGAAGGGGAAAACACATCATTTGACAAGCTAAGAAAAATTTTTTTCCTTGATAAATGGTCATCTTAACAAAAATTTTGAAGATCAGCGCTCTCCTCCTCACATGCACGGACTGCTAGCACTCCTTTTCCATATAGAAAGGAGCATTGTAGCACTCTGTTTCCAATTTTGAGGGAGCGTCGATTGGTTGAGAGAATCATGGGAAGAAATACCACTTATCTCTAAGGACAGCTAGAGATGATCTGAGTTGGTTTGGATCAAATCCAAGATTTAGGTTGCATCTAAGGGAGATGCCACAACTGATGGATTCATATCCTCAACTTATTCCAAAGATAACTAAGGTGGTTGAGCCTCTCAAAGCCTATAAAAGGAGGCATTCTCATGGTGAAAAGGAGGAGAATATCATAAAAACGTATTATCATTTTGATCGTGGATCTTTTGGGCAAGGGGTTGGACAAGGAGTACTTGGAGAGGTTGTTGCAACTACATCTACAAATTGTGCGTGCCTTGTAATTTTCTCATTAATATATGCTTGGCCTATTTCCTTCAAGTTTGAGTATGGTTACATATACTTGTCTTTTGTTGATAAATTTAGTGTAAACTAATATTTGTAGAACAAGAAGTATGCATTGTCTTTGTTTTCTATTGGATTACAGATCTCATTAAGGAACTTGAAGATCAAGTTCAGCCTGGACTAAGCGAGGACAAGCTTCAAAAAAAGGTACATCATACTTTCTTCCTCTTTTCCCTTTGACTAGTTTAACTACATTTAAAGGAATGTTAGTGTCCAATGTTAGCATCTTTTTGTCTTGGTAATAGGGATCTAAGATCCAGGAGGATATTCACTTGTCCGCAGGGGAATTTTCCTACAACACACACCCGCATATCGACCTCTTTTCAGTTGACCTCTTTGAATTGTTGTCAATATCCTTACCCTCGACCTTCGACTTCTACTTTACCCGGTCGAACCACCTCGACCTTCGACTTCAAATTTACCTGGTCGAATCACCTTGACCTTCGAATTATTTTCGATCCACCTCGACCTTCGACTTGATTTTGATGCACCTCAACCTTCGATTTTCAGTCGACCCACCTCGACTGGACTTTCACTGCAAAGAATATAACAACCCAACATTCTCCCACTTTTTGTTTTCTTTTTTGAAAGCGGGAGACCGATGAACTTTCATTCACATAGTCAGGGCAGAAATTCCCATTGTCTCTCTACACCAAGAGAAATTCACAACACTCACAGACTTGGTTAAAGAGTATGTTGTGTTTTCCAACATGTCTACTTTCTCTAGAAGCATTGTGTTGCTTTCCACCATGTCTCTCACGAAATGGTATTGTACATCAATGTTCTTAGTATTAGAATGATAACCAAGGTTCTTTGGAATAAATATTTCACTTTGACTATTGCAACTTATATTCATAGATCTCTACTCAAACTCGATTCCTGAACACATCCTTTGCATCTGTACTACTTCTTTTCTTCCATGAGTGGTTTCCATGTATTCATCTTATGTTGTTGACAAGGATATGATCACTTGTTTCTTACTCATCCAACTGATTTATCCACCAAACATTTTGAACACATATTCATTGGTTGACCTCTATCGATCCAGATCTCCAGCCCAGTCGACATTGAAAAATCCATGTAAATTTAATTCAATGTCACCTCCATGTCTTCCTTGATAGCATATAGCACAATCTTTTGTGCCACACAAATACCTGAATATTTTCTTGACAATTGTCTTGTGCTCCTTCCTAGGTTTCGACATGTATATTCTCAACACTCCCACTACATGGGAAATGTCTGGCCGAGTGTAGACCATCATATACATTAGACTACCAACAACACTTGCATAGGGAACACTTGTCATGTGCTCTATTTCTTCATGTGTCTTTGGAAACTTTTAAACATTTAGCCTTGCTCTCACATGAATTGGCACCTTCATAGGTTTTCAATCCTACATGTTGAAATGTTTCAAAAAAAATTCAATATAATTCGTCTAGTTCAACCATATCTTTCTATCTACTCGATCTCTCTTAATCTTCATTCCCAGAATGAAGTTTATTGCACTAATATCCTTCATTTCAAACTTGGAGGATAACTTATTCTTCACCTCCTTTATTTCTTCCATGTTATTTCCAATCAGCAACATATCGTTGACATACAATGGTACATATATGAAACACCCATATTCTTCTTTGGAATATATGCATTGATCAATTTTGCTTCTCACAAATCCTAAACTAAGGATGTATGTGTCGAACTTTTGGTACCACATCCTTGCTGATTTATTAGGACCATAAAGGGATCTTTTCAGTTTTCACACCAATTCTTTCTTTCCCTTTACTGCAAATCCTTAAGGTTCTTTCATGTAGATTTCTTCTTCCATGACCCCATGTAGGAACATTGTCTTCATATCCATATGTTCTATTTCCAGCTCAAGTGTTTCAGCCAGAGACATTCATACTCTAATGGAAGTTAATTTTTCAATAGGGGAAAAAATCTCACTGAAGTCGACTCCCTCGACTTGGGAATATCCTTTCGCTACCAGTTAAGCTTTGAAATTCTCGACTTGACTTGTTGCATTCATCTTTTTCTTAAATACCCATTTTCTACCGACACACTTTCTTCCATTAGGTAACTTGAATAAATCACATGTCTCATTATTTTGAAATGATTCCATCTCTTCTACCATGGCGTCCTTCCAGAGTTTTCCCTCTACTAAGTTTACTTTTCTCCCAACCGACTTGATATCATCGTTGGTGGCAGTTAACATGAATGTGGAATGGAATTCGGGAGGACTATACCTTTCGAATAGTTTCCTTACTCTTTCTGACCTCCTTACAACTGAGGTCGGTTGTTCCACCTCTTCTTCTTAGTCAATCGACTCATCTGAATCATCTTCTTTGTTCCTTAATTCAAACTACACCTTCTCTCGATTATTCTGAGTCTGAAATTTTTCTTCATGCTTGGACTTACTTCCAACTTCTCTTAAGACCAAATCTCGACTATACATTTTTTTTCCTTGATGCAGGATCCCATAGCTTATATCCTTTCATTCCTTCTTTGTGTCCAATGAAAATACATTTGACTTCCTTCTTGTCCATCTTGCTCCTCTTTTCCTTGGGAACATGAACAAATTCATCACAGCCAAATACTTTGAGATGTGAAATCGAGGGCTTGTTACCCCGACCATACCTCATGTGGAGTCGTTTCAACTAGCACCAATGAAAGAGACATCTTCAATAGATATTTTATAGTGTCGACTTCCTCCTCCCATAATTCTTGTGTGAGCTTAGCACCACTAGGCATGCTCCTTTCCTTGTCCATCAACATTCTGTTCATTCTCTCAGTAACTCCATTTTTTGTCGGGTATATGGTGTGGTAGTTTAGCGTGCTATTCCACACTACTTCCATAACCAATCAAATTATTTTCCACTGAATTCACCACCATTTTCAGTTCTCAACACCTTAATATTCTTATATGTCTGGTTTTATACAATATATTTAAACTCTTTGAATTTCTCAAAAACCTCTGATTTCTTCCTCAAGAAATATATCCATGTCTTCCTAGAAAAATCATTTATGAAGGAGACATAATACAGGGATCCACAAATTCAGGGAACTGAAACAGAGCTAAACACATCACTATGAACCAACTCTAGAATCCCATTTTCCCTTGTCAAACTAGACAAGAACCTCACTCTACTTTGTTTTCCATATTTACAATGTTCAAAAAAATCGACTTCTAAATTACATTCAATAAAGTATTCAATCATACCTTCGTTATGCATAGCTCGAAGTCCTTTCTCTCCAATGTGCCCCATCCTCTCATGCCAGAGAATGGTTAGGTTGACTTTATGATGACTTGTCGAGTTGTTTTGAATTAAATAAGATCAAGTCGATTCGAGTCGAGTTGAAGTCCAGTCGACTTCAGGAACAATAATATTTTTGTATCTAGTCAAGTCAACACTCCCTAGTAACTTTTATAGGGTTCCAATCTGAACTCCTTTCATTAATACCATCGGACCTATGATCATATTTCATGAATCCTTCTTTAATATAGTGTTCACTCTTGCATCACTCATCTTATTGACATATATTAGGTTTCTTTCCAAACCTAGAATGTGTAGCACACCTGAAAGGTTTCTACTCCTCCCATCCTGTAGTATCAGTCGAACTCTTCCTCATCCAAAAAATTTGGTTGTCGAGTCATTCCCTAAGAACACGTTTCCTCCTTCATATCATTCATAATCGCAAAACCATTCTCTATGTGGTGTCATATGATAGGATTCTCTTGAGTTGATCAACCAAACATTGTGATATGACTATGTACTGGTTGATGCCATGTACACATTGCCTCCCTTATCTGGAGTCGTCTTTCTCCCAGTTGACTGTTTCTCGTCAGATCCTATAGTGACTTACATTACCTTCATCTTTCTCTCAATCGACTTCTTCTCGTCAAATGAACTAGGGATTTATATATACCCTTTGACTTAGAGTTTCTACCATAGAATTTTCCTTTATCTCTATCAATCAATCAACCTCTCACCACTAAAGAATATTTGGTCGATCCTTCCATAATATTCCTTCTCATTTCTTCTAACAGTAGAGATGCAACCACGTATTATAGCACTAGTGTGGTTGTATTACTCCCTATAGCCATGACTAAGTTATCCAAAGAGTCTAGAAAAGAATATAATAGGATAATACATTTCTCCTCCTTGGTGATTTTAATATTCATAGAAGATAAGTGGATTATAATGGTATTAAACGCATTTAAATGCTTAGTCAGTGAATTTCCATCACTCATCCTTAGAAGACACAATTTATTTCTGAGAAACAACTTATTTACCATGGATTTTGATTGGTAAATGCTCCCCAACTTGTCCCATAATTTCTTGGTCGAATCTTCACCTAAGACATTCAGTAGTATTGAATCTACAAGACAAAGTTGAATCATACTCCTTTCTCTTCTCTTGAGTTTATCTCATTCTTTCATTAACATTCATGTCAGCATGGTACTTGGATAGATCATTGTTCATTACTCTTGATATTCAAGGAGATCTTCAATTATAATATTCCAAAGCTAAAAATTATGGGCATTGAATTTTGTGATCTCTATTCTCAAGCTGCTCTGCATTATTTAACACAATATTTAGTAAAATCTTTAAATACTTCAGACTTACAACTCTTACTAAACGTAGGGTTTAGCTCAGATCCAAAGTTGTTAATTCAAGCTCTAATACCACATGTTATGAAACAAGGACACTTCCATGCTAAAACTAGCAGAAGAGAGGAAGAAGAGGTTACATTAAACCATCATTCCTTGAGCATTGTTCTCTCTTGTTGTATTATTAATTCATATTAAAAGGTTAAATGTCTAACCTTGGTCCACACCTAAGACACAATCAACATCATAACCTCTTTCTTACACAAGAACAACCCTGTAGCCAATTTTTCTTACATCTACATGACCAATAACCTCTACAATTATAGACTCTTAGCAATTATCCATTCATCATCTAAATATTTGTTCATTATATTTTACAACATTACAACATGCCTTCTTAATAGGATTTACAGTAGGGAAAACCCTAAATAAAAGGAACCCAAAAAATGTTACAGATCCACACAGATCATTGGCTACAAATCCTGTGAATCTCAGGATTTTGTTACAGTCAACTACCAAGTCGGATTACCCATCGACTACCAATCGACATTCATTTATTCTTCAGTGAGTTTCCACACACCCACCTATCGACCTCTTGTCGGTTTACCTCTTCGACTTGTTTTTTATGTCTTTACCATGTCTAACCACCTCGATCTTCCACATCGAATTTACTCCGTCGAACCACCTCTAACTTTTTCTTTACCCAGTGAAACCACCTCAACCTTCGACTTAAACTTTATTCGGTCGAATCACCTTGACCTTTGACTTGTTTTTGATCCACCTCAACCTTCAACTTGTTGTCGATCCACCTCAAATTTCGATTGTGAGTCCATCCACCTCGATTGGAATTTCACTGCGAAGAATATAACAACCCAACATTAAGGTAATATGAATAAACAAAACAAATTTCGAGTCAAACCAATTTATATTTTATGAGAAATTAGTTTCTTGTCACCTACAACCATTTTTCATTTTTCTCAAAATTTGTGCATCCTTTGGCTATGATTTTTGGTGAGAAGAAGCATATGGGTTTTACCAACAAACCCACCAATTTTCATGGAAAAACTTTTTCTATATTGAGATAAAATGAATTATAAAATATTCTATGGAAATCTTGCTACAAACAATCATCATTCGATAGCACCCTTGTTGCTTTGCATGCTAGCGCTACCTCAGAGCAAAGTCCGATATATCAGTTTTTTTCATAGGTGTCATGATGTGGTTTTATGTTCATCAATTCATCTCTAGGTTAAATAAAGAAGGAAATATATCATGATCATTTTTTATCATTAGCTACCATAATTATTGTAACCACAAGTCCAAGGTGTTTTTTATGATCCGAGGTTTTCTTTTTTTTAGTGATTGGTTCCAAGCTCAGATTCAAGGTTACAAAAGGATATTTTTTTTGTCAGAACTGCATTGTATATCAGCTATATGGTTTCTTTCATAGATCATTGGGTTATAATTTTCATGCATGCACATGGTTAAATTTTCAAGTTTTAAATATTTTTCTATTTTGATGAAAGGGGAAGATTTTTTGTTGCAATGGAAAAGAGAACAAATCCAATGAGTAAGTGCTTCCACACAGCAACCAACACTTTCCAAATGTGTGGTTGCTACACAAAAACCAACCACAAAGAATTCAGATGCAACTTGAGTCCTTCTAGCTTGCCCAATATTTTAGAGGAAGACCTAGTCACACAATTAGTTGCATGGAGATGTAGGGTTGCATAAGGGCATGCACCATGTTTAGTTGGGGTGGTGGTTGAGTCTAAAAAATTCCCATCTTCTTACCAACCTTTTCCCTAACTTTTAATCATTTATGCTTCTACATAACCTTGTATTAATATCATTTTTATGTTTGATGTGGGATTAGGCTCAATGTTTTCCAATACAATTATTTTAGTATTTTAAGTGAATTTATGATTAAATATTAGAAAAATAACATGTTTTCACTTATCATTGAAAGTTGGGTGAGTTTGGTGATGTTTACAAGTATCTTTGGAGATTCCAACAATCCCAAATTTTACCACTTAGCTTCAAGGTAGAATTTCCCATTCAACCCTTAAAGATTTGATGAAGATTTGGGAGGATCACTCAAGTGTCTTGGATGGAGAAGAATCATGGGAGATTTGTTATCAACATTTTAGATATTTTTGTGGGAATATCCGTAGATATATTACTTGTTAATTATTAGAAAATGGGTTTAACCACATGAGATATATGTGGATCTAAATTTATTATTGGTTATCTTAGATTATGTATAAATAAGAGTGCCCTCTCCATTCCAAAGAGAAGACTCTTGGAGCATATGTCTAGATTACGATGGAATAGATTAAAGTTCTTATCATTTCTCTTCACACAATTTGTCATTATTTAGTTATATGTATAGATTTAGTTCTATGTCTTGTAATTTGATTTCATGAACAATATTTTCCTTTTGCATATTAGTTTTCTTTTAAGAAATGATTAATGGAAACAAGATGTTCCCAATTCATACATGATCGCCCTTTCAACTACATGATCATTGTCGAGAATGACTAAGTTTGTTTTCTATTGATGAAATGAGGGTGATGAGTTAAATTCATTTTTCATTTATTTTTTATAAGCATCATAGGTAGATCATACTTCAAATAATTTAATTTTGCACACATTGTTCTTTAATTTCACAAATCTACGAACTCTTGGGTTGATAATTTTGATGTAACAAGATTTATGCATATAAATCACATGACACTCACCCCCTTGAAAAAACATTCACTTCTATGCAAGTCACACCTATGCATATCCTCAAGATTTCACTATTTTTCCTTGCTTCATATAGAATTTGGAGTTTTGTATCCTCTGAGGAGACCCAAGTTCAAACCGTTTATATGGACTACACAATTCAAGATCTACATTCATTATGGGAGAATGCACCTTTAGTCGAGGTTGATATTTTCAATCCTTGAAAGTTAGTTTTAATTTGAATACGGAGCATGGGCCCTTTCTCACACTTTGGTAATTTGAGTTGGGAGGATAAGGATAGATGGAATTCTCTCACCCTTCATTACTATTTATTAGGAAGTGAAGGAGCACAATCCCTTCTCATACTTGAGCACAATCCCTTCTCATACTTTATAATTTTTGGGAGGAGAGGAATCACTAATCCATTCACACAATTTTGTAATTAGAGTGATGAGGATAAGGAGAATGAGAACTTACCCATTGTCACACTTTTATACTTTGAGATGTTTTCACCTTGTCGAATCCTCAAAACCCTTCATGGAAAATTGCATTCAAAACTAATCCTTGTCTTTAAATTTTACAAATAACTAGGGGTTTTCAAACTTAGTCAAGTTCCTTATCTTCCTAAAACTTTCCTTTTAAAACCCTAAGTTGTCCCTCATACCTAAAGTTGTCCTCCTTTAAATGATCAATTTTCTTAAGCAATGATGTAGTTTTACTTGGCCTAGAGTTGTTGGTTCTTTCTCTTTCTTGTCCCTTCTTTGCAGTTGTTAGTTTTCCAGTAGGTTATAGTGGGAAATCAACAATGATTAATGGTTCAGATGATTGGGATGACGTTGTCACCAAGAAAGACCTGGTTCTTGTTCTTGGGAGTTCATCAAAAACTCCTCGAGATGATCTCTTCTTCCCTCTCTTCTATTGTGAAGTTTCTTCTATGAAATAAAAAGGTTTACATTCTTTCCAAGAGGGGTTTTCACCTATAATATCTACTTCATCACTAGATGGTAACACAGAAACATTATGTGCAACAAGAGAGTTACCTCGTGTCTCTGTATTTTTGACCTCTTCTTCTTCTCCACGGTCATCTTGGTCTATCTTCATACCTTCTGCACTTGGTTATTTTTCGATGTCACCCCCTTCATCTTCTTTCTCTATATCTCCTCCTACCTCTTCTTCATCTATATCTCATCCTTAATCCTATTTCTTTGTATATCCTCCTTCATCCTCTTTCTTTGTATCTCCTCCTTCATTCTATTCTATTTCCATCATGGTGGTTATGTCATCATGGATATTTCTAATTCCATCTCATCCTTATTCTTGAACTCCTTGTCGCTAGACTCATTGTTTCTAACAATGGGCTCTAGTTCTAAATTGGCTCCTCCTATCTTTGCTTCCTCTCTCTCTCTGATAGTTTATCCATGTCATTTCTTTATTTCTTCATTGATCTATGAGTTCTAGTGGGGGTGATGAATTCGAGCCTTGTTGCATTGTTTTGTTCTAGTGCATAGATGACCAAAATATTTATCAATCCATGATTAAAAACGAAATCCCTCTGATGTTTGTACCAACACAGAGAGCTATCCATTAGCTTCATAGACTCCAAAAAAAGAGTAAGGGTGTTAAGAAAATTCCCATGGAGAAGATGTGACAGTAGCATAAAGTTGTAGTTGAATACGGTAGTAAACCTACCTTCACATGTAATGTATCTCTGAAATAAATAGACAACATCTTTCCATGGAGAAGGTATTGAGGTTTTTTCGACTCCCTTACCTCTTTCTTTGAAATGTTATTCTCCTCTCAGGAAATTCACCTTAGTTGCTAGAATCAGCGCCTTCTTACTAAACCAAATTAGCCATAATCGTGGCAACCCTATCGACTCTAAAATAGTCCATTTTGTAGCATCGACATGTATCCTGCACACCATCGAGCTTGCTATGTCTAGATTCCAAGAAAACTCAAGGGTGATGACATTATCAAACCCCTCCAGTTTCTCGAAGAAGGTTACCTAGCCTACGTACCGAAAGATTTGGTAGGATTTTGGATGGCTACGCAACAAATCGAGTGACTCAGGCTCATGATTAATGAATGATCCTCCCATTATGGATAATCAGGTTATCACTATCCTTTTTTCTGTAGAGTTTCAACAAGGTGAGTTGCAGGAATGGGCATGCATTCGCGGCTGGGAGAGATTGCTAAATTAGGAAAGTTGACGGTATGGAATTTTTATGCGATGATTTGTATTAATGGATAATAATGGTAATGTCGTTTCATGGAGAGGCGTCGTGATATGATGGGTGAAAAAAAACAAGGTAATAAATACTACACATGGTAAGATGACGTGTCCCCCCAACTAACGTCGAAGTCGTCCTCAGTTGAGGTGGAAGGATTGACAACGCCAGTCCAAATGCCACCTCAAAACTTTATAATTATACAAGGAAATCAAAAGGATACACGTGTCAGGTACTTACCATAAACTGTGTTTGACGTGTCAGTGGTTGCATGTAACCATTGGTTGAATTATGAGCAATAATAATGGCCATAAGAGGTGGAGTTGGAAGATTACATGGTTGGAAAGTGGAATCTGGATATTTGGAATAGATTCACAGCATTATAACACTATATTTTCAACACTCGATCCGACATTTTAGCATACAAATAGAGACATGGCATAGTTTTGTAGATTGTAGAAAGTATGAGTAACAAGAAGTAGTAATTACAATGTGAGAATTAAAAAATGAGTCATAGTGAGAGGTGATTTTCAGCAAGCAAGCGATGAGTAACAACAAAAAATGAAAATCATCAAGTGAGTTAAAGAAAATGATGTCTTATAACAAATGATGAGTTAATATGAATTACAACAGAGGATGAGTTATAGAAAATGAGTTACAACAAATGGTGAGTTACGAAAAATGATGGGTTACAACAACTGAGTTGTGACATATGAATTGTAGCAAAATGAATTACAAAAAATGATGATTTACGGTAAATAAGTTGCAGCAAATGATGAGTTACAAAAACTAAGTTGCAGCAAAATGAGTTACAAAAAACGAGTTGTGGAAAACGAGTTACAACAAAATGAGTTGCAATAAATGAGTTACAACAAATGAGTTGCAACAAAACGAGTTACAACAAATGAGTTGCAACAAAACGAGTTGTAGAAAAATGAATTGTAGTAAATGATATCATGGAATTGTGTTGATTTGGACTTGAAGTTGTTATTGACAATAAAATTTTCTTCATTATTAACAAAAATAATGGAAAAGAAAACTTATAAGAACTATTTTTTTTATTAAGTGGAAATTGCCAGATAGCTAGTTTTCAATTGGAACCCATCTAATTATTCTCTAAGGGAGTTTTCACAATTAGATTTATTTGTTTTTATGTTTTTGGAAGTAATGTGGTTGGTGGTGCAGAAGAATGATTTTTGGGCCCAATCATCTCAAAAGATGGCTCTAAAATAACATGAGAGAGAAATGAATATTTGGAAAGAAATTGGTGATACAACCAAAGATGGTGACCATTAACAAGTAGAGAAATTTATGAGTCGACTATGGTTGTAAGCTTGACAGTCCCATTGTCAAAAACTTTGTCCGCTTCACAAGGGCCTAACCATGTAGTACAAAGCTTCCCCTTGAAATTTTAAATTTGGAATCGTATAACAGTTCCCAATCACCTTTTTGAAACACCTTATTTCTAATAAATTTACCATTCCACTTGGTGCATTGTTGTTGAACAAGGTCGATGTGATGTATGGCATCCAAGTGCATTTCATCTAATTCATTAAGTTGATCGAGACGATGTTTATGTGTTGTGGTTAAATCTATATTTAAATCTAAATTAGTCCTTAATGTTTTTATTTCAAATTCAATGGGGAATACATGACTCATACCATACACAAGTTCAAATGGGGAGAAACTTGTGGTGTTCCACCATTTCATCATATAGGCCCAAAGGGCCTTTGGTAGTCACTCATCCCAGTCATGAAGGTGAATAGCCACAGTTTTCATGAGTATGCCTTCAATAACTTTATTAGTGCTTTCCAATTTCCCATTGGCTTGTGGATGGTAAGGTGAGTAATCCTGTGACAAATTTTGTACTTTTTGATAAGCTATTTGATTAGATGGGAAGAAAAATGTGGTCCTCCATATGTGACTATCTATTTTGGAACTCCAAAGTGAAAAAATATGTCTTCAAACGAAAATTCAACAACACCTTTCTCAGTATCCCTGGTGAGTGTTTTAGATTTGACCCATTTTGTGACATAATCCATGCAAACCAAGATGTAAGACTTTTGATGAGAAGAGGGGTTGATAGGCCCCACAAAATCGATATCCCACTTCTCGAAGGGTTCGATAACCAATTGATCTTTTAACATAATTTCATCTAATCAAATGGGTTGGCCCATTCGTTGGCAACTGTCACATCCTTGTACATACATTTTTGCATCTTGGAACAAAGTAGGCTAGTAATATCCCATGTGAAGTGCTTTGTACCATGTTATTTTATCAACAAAATGTCCTCCATAAGGCTTATTGTGGCGGATTTTGATAATTTCATGGATCTCATCTTCTCTTACACAACATCATATCTCAAGGTTTGGCCCTTTGTAAAAGAGACAACCACCTACCCAAGAATATTGGGAATTTTGCTAAATAATATTTTTCCATTCTCTAGGAGAAAGGTGGTGTGGTAGATTTCTTGTTGCAATATAATTAGCAATATATGCATATCTCAGTAAGTGATTAGATACTTCAAATAAGTGTTCATCAGGAAAAAATCCTCAACATGAGAATCATCACCATTGTTGGTAAGCCTAGAAAGGAAGTCTGCAATGACATTATCCTTTCTGGGCTTGTCCACAATAGTGATGTCGAATTCTTGTAGTAAAATTAACCACCTAGTAACTCTACCATTTGTGACCAATTTATTCATTAGATATTTAATGGTAGAGTGATATGTATGTACAAATACTTGATAGCCTATAATATAATGTCATAATTTGTTAATAGAATGTACAACAAGAAGGAATTATTTTTCAGTTATTGTATAATTTAACTCCAAAGGAGTCAAATTCTTGTTGATGTAATATATGGCATATGGGTTTCATTCTTCTTGTTTTCCTAGTACAACACTGATGGTAGCGTGAGAGGCATCTGTCGAAATATGGAATGGTAAAGTCCAATAAATCCCTCGTAAGATAGGGGATTTAGATAGGAATTGTTCGAGATATGTAAGAGTAGTTTGGCATTTATTAGTACATACAATTTTTTTCCTTTTAAAGTAATGAAAATAGAGGAGATGCAATCCCAGAATAATTTTCGATGAAACAACGATAATGGACAATGTTTCCCAAAAGATTACGCACCTCTTTTTCTGATTTTGGAGGAGGAATTTTTAAGATTAGTTCAAATTTTGTTCGGATCCACCTGTATCCCTGCAAAAGAAATATAATGGCTAAGTACAAATCCCTTATCCATCATCATGTGGCATTTTTATGTGCTTAAAGAGATATGAGTTTGTTTGCAGTGTTTCATCATTTTTTCAAGGTTATCCAAATCCATGTCAAATTTATCACCATATGGTGTAAAATAATCCATGTAAATATCAAGAGATTCATTAACCATACATGAAAATATTCCCAATACGGCCCGCTGAAAAGTAGCAAGTACGTTTCAAAGCCCAAATAGGTGGACTTGGTAAGCAAATGAACCCCAAGGACAAGTAAAAGTAGTTGTTTCCTGACCTGCAAGAGCAATATGTATTTGGTTATATCCTTTGAAATCGTCAATAAATGAGAAAAAACTCTGGTTGGATAAGATGTCAAGGACCTGGTCGATAAAAGGAAATGGGAATGGTCTTTTTTTGTGACTTTATTCAACTCCGTTTAGTCAACACATATTCTCCATTTGTTTTTTTTCTCAGATATAATGACTAGTGGGGATACCCACTGACTATCTGATATTGGGTAGATGAAATTAACATTTAACAGTTTCTGGAGTTCTTCTTTTACAATATCTTTCAGGGTTGGGTTCATTATGCGTTGTGGTTGTTGAATGGGTATACAATCTTATTTTATATAGATGTGATAGGTACATAGATCAGGGTGAATTCCCTTGATGTTTGTGTAATATCATACAAAGGCCTCTTTATGTTCTTGCAATATCTAAACCATTCATTCTATTTTTGAGGGAGATAGGTTTGGATTAATATTTAAGTTTTTTTCAGGCTTGATTTCATATGGGACACTTTTATGGTTTGGCAGTGTGGGTATTAGTTCTAAAGAGAAATCATCATCAAGAATTTCTTGGTCAGGTTTATTCATTATATAATCTAAGAGTTGCAATTTTGGATGAGTAACAAATGGGGGGTCGTCCTTTGTCTCGTTATTGAAACAGATATCCTTACCAACTGTGATTTCAAGTTTGGCGCACAAGGGGGTTTCATGGTCCACACTTGGTTTGGTAGGGGGTAGAGGACGATATTATTGGTATCCTTTCCATAATAAATCATCATAAACCCTCATTTACAACTAATAAATGCATCCATTGTAGCCAACCATGGTCTTCCTAACGTCAGGGGGTGTCCTCCTAGACAGGTTTAGGCTATAATACTAAAATGTCCGGTAGGTATTCCCATGAGTCTATTGATATGAAAATGTCTTCTAAAACCCCTTCTAGTCATATTTTAGATTGGTCAACGAGTTCCAGCACAGTGAGAGTGGGTCTTATGTTGGTAAGTCCCAACAGTTATGTAGTTTGTTTAGTTATGCTATTTATTGTAGTGCCAAAATTGATGAGGGTATTGGGGATGATCATATTTATGATCTATACGGTTATTGTTGGGTTCACAGGGTCGTCATATTTTGCGAGTGTGGTTTTTCCCAACATTAATTCTGACAATTTTCCAACTACCTGAATTGTGGGAGGATCCATGTATTTCCTACCGGGCCTTTTGACACACAATTCCCTCATTGTTTTGGCATAAATTGGGACATATTTAATAGCTTGTAGAAATGGGATTTTGACACATAAGTTTTTCAATTCTCCAAGGAAGTCAAACGCAAGTTGAGGGATGATTCTAAACATTGCTAATCTCTCTGGGTAAAGGGAATTTTCAACAATGGTATGAATAACATTCTAAGTTTCATCTCGTTTATCGAGAGTTTCAACATAATTTGGTTCAGTGTGTTTTTTCTCAGATTTATTACAAGTTGGGAGTGTTTCTTTGGGTGAATTTATTTCTACATGTTCTGTCATTACAGGTGATGTTTCTTGATTTATTATTCTCCCTGATATTAATTGTACATTGTTACATTCGATATTAGAGATACAATATGTGGGAAAGGTGGGTGTTTCAATCTGTTGAACCTCCTTATTATTTGGGTTTGGGTTATGTTGGACACGTAGTATGGAATGTAGTGGAGGATTTCTTAGTAGTACAATAGACAGAAGTGTAAATGGTTGTTGCTGTACATGAAGTTTGTTTGTATAGTAAATTTTCTTCCTTGAAAAGGAGAACCCCGCCATCCTTGGGACCACGGTACAATTTGATTTGGATATTTCATCTAGGGTGTGGGGTATTGTTCTTGGGGTGGGATGGGAATTTTCCATGGGGCTGAAGGCTATTGAATCTGTTGTGGAATTTTCAGATTATACATATGACTCCAACTATTGAAAGATGAATATGGGTCTTGAATCATACCTGGTAAACGTGTCTACCATGGATTCTTGGAGATAAAATATGATTGATTAGTTTCTTCACTTGATCCCTGGAATATTTATTTCAGTATTGGCAGTGATAGGAAGAGTTTTTTTGGGTGGTCCAATTCACAAATACGACAAACCTCCATGTTGTCAAGTGGGCATTCCTTATGGGAATTCTTATCTCTTCATTTCGGAGAGATTACTGCCAATTCATTTTCTACTTCATCTTGATTTTGTTTTGCATGCATGACATCCAATTGTGTAGTTAAAGAACTAAGGATATCAATATTAAAATTTTCAAACAAATTATTGATTTCTTCCCTTGTTACTCCACCGTTGGTTTATTTTTGTATCCTGGCAGAGGCATTCTGTGCTTGGGATTTGTTTCTTGATGATCCTCTTGAACTCCTTAGGAAAAGATAAATGATGTCATCATAGGGATATTTTGATATGTCGCCTTTACCTATTAAGTTCAACATATTGAGGTATTCATCTCTCATCCCTAGGATCATAATTGTTTTCAAAATATCCTTGTCTAGATCACTATGTTTGGACCTCTACAAGTTATGTTGAAGGCACTCAACATAGTCCTCAATAATTTCTTCTTATTTCTAGGACATTTTGAAAATTTCCTCTCTTTGGTCTCTCGTCCTACAGTAGTCCTGATATTTTCCCAGGAATATTTGTTTCATATTGTTCCAAGAAGTGACAAATTTAGCACTAGGGACCATAAAACATATTAATGTGGCTCCCTTGAAAGTAGCATGGAACAATTTTATCATCTGAGTGTTCGAAGCATAGTCATAAATGTAGTACAAAACTTCAAATTCAAACAAGAAGGTACCTGGATCCTCGTTGGCCAAGCCATGAAAGTTTGGAAGGGAAGATAGGGGAATATGTTTTGTTGGTGCTTGTCCTGGAATATCCCAAATGGGGAATTCAAAGGTGGAGATTTTGTTATCTACATTTTCATTCACCATATGTTTCTGCCACAAAATGTGAAGTTTTTTCCAATCAGGTTTGGGAATATCCTCGAGTTTTAGGGAATCTTCTAATGACTACGTAGGGTGTCATGTGACACTTCTTTGGTTTGGAAGAGGGTTATCAATGGCTTGATTGACATCAAACCTTGATTATAGGTAATCCTAACCAGGGATGATTTTAAGGATGGAAAACTATTTTAAAATGTAGAAACCTTGGCGAATCTTACTAATCCTTCATATGCCAACTATAAATGTTTGGCAATATTTTTGTAAAAATATTCAATCTTCTAAGGATTTTATATAGTTTTTATAAAATTTTGGCGATTTTTAAGGTAAAATAATTTTA
>JZKD02S1970449.1:365471-399230 GCA_000966675.3 Picea glauca
ATAAAATTTTGGCGATTTTTAAGGTAAAATAATTTTATCCTATAGAATTTGGGCGAATTATTTTTAAAATAACGAATCTCATTTTTGGAAAAACCATGGAAAATTAGCCCATGAGAAAAATTTAGCCCCTAAAATCATCCATGAGATTCCTAATTTTTTTCATCTATGCCCCCTAGGCCTTCTATCAAATCTTTATTTTATGATTATGTTGTTGCAGATGATCCACCATGAACAAAAGACTCAGAATTGACCCTTTTTTGGGTTTGATATTTTGAAAACCTAACCATGAAGCAGAAGAATCCTCCTTGGATATTATTTCTTGGATAAATTTCACCCTTCCTTGATCTTGATTTCTTTTTCCACCATGACACCTTATACCTATGGGGTTAGTAATTTTGGTACATACAAATACCTCCACATCTGCAGGACAAGAGAATAGAGAGAGGAAATTTTCAAAATGTCCTAGAAAGAAGAAGAAAGTTTGGAGGACTATGTTGAGTTCCTCCAATATAACTTGCATAGGTCCAAACATATTGATTTGTACAAGGATATTTTGAAAATAATTCTGATGCGGAGAATGAGAGATGACTTCCTGTATATGTTGAAATTAATGGGTAAAGAAGACATATAAAAAGATCCCTATGATGACATCATTTCTCTCTTCCTATGGATTTCAATAATATCATCAAGGAATAGAACCCAAGCACAATATGCCTCTGGTGGCATATTGTGCTAAACAAACTACATAGCTCTTTATGCCAACTAATCCTTCATATTCCAACTATAGATCGATATTCTTATCTCTTTAACTACACAATTGGATGTCTTGCAGGTAAACCAAAAGGAGTTTGAAGTAGAAAAGACACTAGCAATATTCTTTCCCAAATGTAGATATAAGCATCCCCATAAGGAATCCCCACTTGATAGTGTGGAGGTTTGTGGTATTTGTGAACTTGACCACCCAACAAAACTCTACCCATCACTTCCATGACTGAAAGCAGTATTCTGGGGATCAAGTGAAGAAACTGAGCAAGGATATTTTATCTCCAATAAACCATGGAATATGAATTTACCAGGTATGATTCAAGACCCATATTAATCTTTCAATACTAGGAGTCATATGTACATTACAAAAATTCCACAACATATTCAATACCCTTCATCCCCATGGAAAATTCCCAGCCCACCCCAAGTACAATACCCCACACCCTGGATGAAATATCCAAATCAAATTTTCCGATGGTCCCAATGATGGTGAGGTTCTCCTTTTCAAGGAGGATAGTTTCCTATACAAACCCAACTTCCCGTATAACAATAACCATTTCCACTCCCTTCCAATTTACTACCAAGCAATCCTCCTATTGGCGCATGTGCTTGTAAGACCAACAAAACCCTTTAGACACTTACCCTTTTGGCATCACCTGCATGCAAATGAAATCTCACCCGAGGCATCTATTGGGCCTGCAGGAACCAAGTTTATGCAGTAGTGAGGGAATAAGAGGTGATCATACTATCAATTCTTACTTATCTATTATGCGTGAGGTATTCTATATTTTTTCTTCTTTGGTTACTTAGTGAATTCAATTATATGTTACCATTATACCTCATACTACAACATAACCCAAGTACTATAACATTCATAATTATTCTGCATTGGTCACATAGAGGACAAATCTAATCTAACATGCATAAAGAGAATATTCATGATCAACCACATAAAATATGAGAAAACACAATAGTTAACATGGTTCACCCAACTTTGGGCTACATCCACAATGGTTGGCTTCTTTATTATTATTTCTATAATTTTCTCAGGTTTGCACATCGCACTTACAAAAGATACATCATGTTATCTTTCCCTTCATCTATCATAGTCTCTTTGTAGTGCAAGCCTCTCTCTCTCTGCAACATCTCCCTAACACTCAGACATAGACTCTTTCATTCTCATCCTATTCTATCACTCTTCTTACAAAACAAGAACTCTCGATAGATTGGAACCCTTATTCTCCCAACCCATTAGATATTTAAACATGAATTCTAGGGCTTAAAACCCTACTTTACTCAGCCCAAAACCCTATTACAATTCATGAAAACTCAAGCTAACTCGTTGATTGGACTTTCTTTTCTTGCTTTTACATTTGTATGTTGCTTTTGCACTCTTATTGTTGTTCTTCCTGCTTTTGCATGTCCTTTTTCTTTTACCATGTCGATTTTTTATCCTTCTTTTCCGCTTGCTTTCTTCTCTTTCTTCATTCTCTGCTTTATTCCTATTCTTTATTCTTCTGCCAAGTATGTTCTTAGTGTGCACTATACTCCTGAGCATGCCTCCACTGTACACTCCCGAGCCAATATATTCATTTATTATGCACCCTACTCCTGCCTTGTCTTATTTCTTCTATTTTTGTGCATATCCTCCATACTTTGGATTTTTCTGAAACTTAATCAAAACTTCCTGTAAAATTAATCCAAAATGTTTGTTCAACAGGTCCCCAACAATCACCTGTGGCTCATCCCAAACCACTTAGGTCTGTCTTCTCCATGCTTTGATGAAATTTTGGGAAGTTTCCTTAGCTTTCACAACTTTCATTATTGTTTCTTCCTCTGTTTCCACAATTTCTTCTACACCCTGCACAGTTAGGGACGTAATATTTTCTTTTGTTTCAGGTGTTGCTTGCTTCACCTTGCCTTGCATAGTTGTCATTTATCCTATTAAATTTAATGCTTCTTTTAACTTCTTGGATGAGGAAGGGAATTTGAGGATAGTTCATGGAATTCCCAGGGAAGTAACCATCAAAGAATTCTCATCCTTGCAGCTGAAGAAGAGTTACAGGAAAGGGTTTCAAATATTTGTAGCACATATGGAAGAGACACATAAATATAAGGTGTCAGATATTGAAGATTATGTAGTCCTAAGAGAGTTTGAATATGTATTTAAAGAAATACCAGCATAGCCACCAAAGAGAGATATTGATTTCTCCATCAATCTGATGTCTGGAGAAACTTTTGTACCCAAGACCCCTTACAGTATGAGTACACAAGAACTGAACGAAATGAAAATGAAACTTGAAGAGATTATGAGTATGCGGTATATACACCCGATTCTATAACCTTAGGGTGCCCCGGTATTATTTGTGGAAATAAAGGATGGAACGTTGAGAATTTGCATAGACTTCGGAAAGTTGAACAAGGTAACTATGAAGAACAAGTATCCTTTGCCAAGGATAGATGAACTCTTTGACCAACAAAAAGATGAAAAAATATTTTCCAAGATCGATCTCAGGTCAGGTTATCATCAGGTAATAATTAAAGAAGAAGATGTCAGTAAAACTTCTTTTAGAACGAGGTATGGCCATTATGAGTTCACAGTGGTGTTATTTGGGTTGTCAAATGCACCAGTTGTCTTCATGTGTCTAATGAATTGTATTTTCAAAGAATACTTAGATAAGTTTTTCATTGTCTTCCTAGATGACATTCTTATATATTCTGAGTCTGAATAAGAGCATGAGCAACAATTGAAAATGGTGTTACAGGTATTGAGGGAGCATTAGATGTATGCCAAATTGAGAAAGTGCTCATTCTATCCTAAGAAAAATCATTATTTGGGACATATCATTTTAGAAGAAGGAGTAGAAGTGGACCCAAAAAATATAAAGGTCATTAAGGGGTGGCCAACACCAAGGAATGTCTCTGAGGTGAGATCATTCATGGGACCTGCAGGTTACTATAGAATATTCATTGAGGGATTCTCAAAGATTGCACACCTAGTCACTTCCTTGCAGAAGAAGGGTGTGAATTTTGAGTGGACATCAGAATGTGAAAGCAGTTTCCAACACTCGAAGCATTTATTAGCAAATTATCCAATACTAAGGATTGGTGATCCAAATTAATACTTCATTGTATGCACCGATGCGTGTAAATAAGGGCTTGGTGGAGTCCTTAGTCATAATAGGTATGTGGTGTTTTATAAATCAAGGAAATTAAAGGATCATGAAAAGCACTATGCTACTCATGATTTGGAATTGGCATCCATAGTGCATGCCTTGAAGATGTGGAGGCACTACCTCAAGGGGAAAATATTTGAGTTGAGGACAGACCATAGTGGTTTGAAATATTTATTTGGATAGCCAACTCTAAATGCCAGGAAAAGCAAGTGGTTGGAATTCCTTAGTGAATATGAATATGATATAAAGCATATCAAGGGGAAAGAGAACAAGGTGATCGATGCACTCAACAGAAGGGTGTGTGAGATGCATGCTACAGCCATTAGCATGTACCAATCATATTTGAAAGACATAATTTTAGAGGCTGCAAAATCAGATTTACCGTACATGGAAATAAAGACAAAATTATAGCAAGGTAATTTGCAGCAGAAAAGTGAAGAATATAAGCTAGAAAAAGATGAAATTCTCATGTACAGGGGCATAATTTATGTTCCAAATTCTCTGGAATTGAAAAATATGATTTTAAAATAAATTCATAATTTGCCTTATGCTGGGCACCCAGGTTAACAGAAAATTGTTGCAGCTGTCAAGAGCCATTATTATTGGCCAGGTATGAAGAAAGAGGTTGTTGATTTTATTTCCAAGTGTTTGGAGTGTCAAAAGGTCAAGGTTGAGCATAAACACCCACCTAGTTTGCTACAACCATTGCCAATTCCTGAGTGGAAATGGGAAGTTGTAACAATGGATTTAATCACCAAACTACCTAGAAAAAACAAGAAGCATGATTCTATCATGGTAGTGGTGGATACGATTACTAAAGCTTCCCATTTTATTTGAGTAAAGCTCACACACAAGGCAGCGAACATTGTTGATATTTATGAGAGAAATTGCTTGACTGCATGGTATACCCAAGACAATTGTGCCTGATAGAGATTCAAAATTTACGTCAAATGTTTGGAAACAATTATTCAAGGGATCCAAAACAAATCTGAATTTTAGAACAACTTATCATCCAGATTCCGATGGGAAAATAGAAAGGGTGAATCGGGTGATAGAAGACATGATAAGGATGTATGTGATGGATAAACCATCCCAATGGGAGGATTATTTTCATTTGGTGGATTTTTCTTATAACAATGGGTACCAAGAATCTCTGAAGATGAGCCCATTTGAGGCACTTTATGGCATAAAGTGCAACACACCAGTGAGTTGGGACAACCTAGCAGATAGAGAAGTGGTTGGGCTAGAACTACTCAAGGAAATGGAAGAGAAGATGATGAAAATAAAATAGAATTTAAAGGCTACCCAAGACAAGAAAAAAATATATGTTGATAAAGGTAGAACTCACAGAGAATTTAAAGTGGGTGACCATGTTTTCTTGAAATTAAAATCCAAGAGAAGTTTCTTGAAGTTGGGAAATTGTTCAAAGTTGTCAGCACGTTAATGTGGGCCATTTGAAATCCTAAAGAGGATTGGTCATGTAGAATATATGCTTGCCTTACTCATAATGTATTCCATGTGTCACTGCTTAAAAAGTATGTACCTGATGATAATCATGTAATTGATTGGAATGTGATTCAGTTGGATAAAGAGGGAAAATTTCAAGTTCATTCGATGTGCATATTGGACCAGATGATCAAGCAGCTCCAGAATTGAGTTGTAGGGATAGTAAAGGTCCAATGGACCTGGTATGATCCTGAAGATGCAACTTGGGAGCACAAGGATGCTATGTGGGCATAATACCCTCATATTTTTTAATACTTTTGAATTTTTTATTGTATATGTGTATATACTACAGTAAGGACAGTGCATAAATAAGGGGGAGGGGAATGTAATACCGATAGGTTGAACCCCGATTGTACATATAAATGTAAATGAAAATATAGGCTAGTGAGTCATGGGTAATGATTGTAAATGTAAATGCAATTATACATATAATCTGGTGAGATGATGTTACAAGGTCTTTGCTACGGTTCTATGCGCATTGAGTCGTTGCACAGGAATATCATACCAAAAGAGTGTGCACATTTTATAATGTATCACACACATGTGTAAGTGTAGGAGGATTGTGAACTAAAGGAAGGGTGTGCACCATCTTGAGTTTTGCGTACAACGGAGTAAGTGTGTGTTTTTGGGGCCATAATGCCTTTGTGTATATGTAATTTGAGGCTAGAGTGCATGTGTCATTATTAGGTTGGAGAGCCAGATGTTAAAGGGTCAGTGATCCATCATTGTAATATGTAGTCACATGTAAATATTAATGAAAACATGTCATTGTTGCAGACCAACCATGTAAATGAGTATGGGGGGATAAACTCCACTAGATAGGAAAATGAGGCTAAAAGTTAATGATAAGGGGATAAGATAGGGGGGCTTAATCCCAGAGGAATATTATATTAATATTCCTTAAATTTTAAAGTATGTACAATTATTTTATCCTAATTTATAAGGATGGGGAAAAGTGGGCCCAAGGTAGTTATCAACATGACAAGTGTAAAGTTGGGAACATGCATACATATAGTTTGGACTTAGTTCATTTTCCTATCATTCTATCATCATTCCTTCACTCACTCAGTTATGATTCATACCCTATTTCTACTATACATGTACATGTACCTGTACCCTGGTTATATTTGGAGATGGACTGAAGAAGCAGGTTTTCAGGCCCATAGGATATTGAAGAGGCAGGTTGTCAAGCCCGTGAGCATTCTCTCCATGTGAGAGAATTGCTAGGAATTGATTTCCAAAGGTGCCAAACTATAGCTACAAGTCTCTGAGACTTCCTATCCGAGAAATTTTTGAATCTCTGGAAAGGAAGTGGGGTAGTCGAGGGACTATTGAGCATAGAATGGGCACACTTCCTGGGGTGGAACAGGAATGTAGGGAATCGGGGATTGTAGACTATTTTTTGGACACACCGACCACATAGAGAGGGGGGGTGAATCAGTGTGTGGATATTTTTACAATTATTTCTTCATTTAGTTAGCAACCACTTCAAACATTATTATTTGTTACTTACATTAACTATTAGCTACTTGCATGTAAACATATATCAAGAACATTCATCAATAATAGAGAACTATGAACAATCATCATAATGAACACAATGAACACCAGATATATGTGTAAGATTTTGTATTATGTTGTTACATGAAGACTACAATCTCTGGGGGTTTATCAACACCAACTGAAAAAGGAACACCAAATCTAAGAGAGTTCCAACTCTTAAATACAAGACTCAGCTTGCAGATATTAGCACCAACTGATATGTGAGGACTCCAACCCTCAAGTACAAGACCCATCTTGTAGATAGAAAACAATATTTCCAACTATGCCAATAGTGTTCAAATATTTTCTACAGATCCACGACCTGTCTATGTTGCAACACACGGGTATCCACACCCTTCTTAACTGCAACTGACATATGTTCACTACTATCCTCACTGCAACTCGCACACTACCACAAACTCACCAAGTATCATTGTGACTATCTTTGTTTCTTTCAAACTGTCACTGTAAAACATGTCATGTCAACCTGTACCAGAATCCTATAACAACCTTAGACCTATACCAAATAACCTACACCAATAATATGTAAAGATAATATCATCAAGAAAATCAAATCCAATCACCAAGACCAATCACCAAAACAACTCTCAACCATATGCACAATATCATCGGGATGTGTGTCAACCAAAACTAATCATAACAACTCACAACCATCACCCACACATTCCTATATAAATCATGTACCAATCAAAACCAAGTACCAACCTATACCATGAAAAGTGCATCAACCATGCACAAGAACATACTCCAAGCTAACCAACAAAGGGCCTCTAGCAATACATCATACCATCCATAAAATAAGCCCTTACATCAAACCATGTGCCAAAACTTCACTTTTATATAGCCTCAAACATGTACCACTCATAAGCCAATCATATACCAAGACCACTATAAAATGCCTCTCACAATGCACCACAATATATACCAATAAGACCAAGCTAAATGCACCAGCAATGTGCCTCAATAGATCTATCTCAAATCATACTTCTACAACAGATACCATACATCCAAGAGGGCATAAACCAAACCTCACAAATGCATGCCTCAAGCATGTTCCACAACATAAATCATAAACATATAGACATACCTTTACACATTGTAACTGACCTGATGCATCGGATCTTAGACCAACATACCTACAGTCTCTCCTCAGATTCTACAACCTAGAACAATATCTTCATGCTTTCCCTTTCTTCAGATCCATGCTTTCCCTTTCTACAAATTGCGGGTATCCGCACTTTCCTCTTCTATTTCTCACAGGTATCACACTTCTATATTCCTACGGTCGGTGGATGTATGCATCCTTCCTTTCTGTAGCTCATGGATAATCTCTTAAAACCCTGGTTCATTCACTTCCTTTTTATCTCCTAAACTTTCGCTACCTCAAACCTATCACTTCAGATTTGTTAATTGTATTCGCAATAGCCTTTCACAAAATAGATATTCAACTAAGTTCAATAGGTATTCAACTAGATGCAAATGGGAGACCCTTACTCTCTTATTCATACTCTCGAGGTAGCTTCCTTTAGGGGTTATCTTCTAACTATTTTTCCCAACTTCCCTCTTTTAGGGATAACCCACTTTTAACTACTTTTCCCACTTGCAACCACTTTATCCATAAATAGTAAACTCGCCACTTCTTGTTGCAACCACTTTATTATTTAATTAATTTCTTTTGCAACCACTTTGACTAGGGAATATTAATTATAAATTTCTAAAATCTTTTGACTTCTTGTTGACCTTCTAGGGGATTCTAGATTACTCTAAAGGGTTCTCCAACTTCTCAAGGACATATCTCCCTAACCACAAGGAACTATGTGACGTACCACATATCACCGAAAATGGAATGAAGAGAACTATCCATCCATCCTTATCTAATAACCTCTTGACTTGTTCTTCAACCTATTTTCTTCCACACAACTTCAGGATTCAAAACCACACATCTAGGATTACTCAACCACTTAACCATTTGTACTTTGCAAAGCATATTCCCATGATGGATTTCACCGTAAGGGGGCCACTTTGAGAACTCTAACCAAGAGCATCTTCCTGTGAGGACTTGCACCATAAGGAGACCACTTTGGAGTTCATCCTTTTGGTACTTCCTACATAAGAGAATTCATGAGATCATCCTTATCCATGGTAATCAACTATATTTGCTATCAACCATGACATCACATCAATGATACAACTCCCTTTGACATCAACCATGACATCAATGACAACACATCACCATGACACCACTTGACATCAACCCTTTGACATCAAACCTTTGACATCAATGACAACTTAGTCCAACAATCTCCTCCTTTGGTATTGATTGCAACACTTATACATGGAAACACTCATGCTCATGCTCCTCTTGTGATCATCGTTCCTTATCAATGTTTATGTCTCTCCCCCTTTTACATCAATGGAAAATGGTATCTTATTTTGGGGGTGATCCCTTTGTCTTCATGCCTCTGTTCTTTCTCTTCCTCTTTGACCAAAAATTAACTCCTCTTGTCGATATGTCTCCTCCTGACATTGTACCTTATGTAACCAATCATGGGAATAAGAATAAATCCCCTTGTGGGTATGTATCCCCCTGTCTTCTCTATAATATTCCATATAATCATTGTGAACAATATGCTACCACTGTAATATGCTTTTGTTGCGGATACTACTGCTCTACCGAAACACTGATCAACTACTCAATAATACTGCATCATGAATACCATGACATGTTATTCCTTTGACGATTCTTGGAATTTTCCAGGCATCATAGAACGGTCCATCACTATGTTGACTCATATGCTAGTCATCCAAGATACTTTACACTAGGCTTGTCACATGGCTTCCATTCTTTGTGCCACGATCAACATCACCAACTTCATTCATGTTCATTTGTTCAGTGTTTTTCATCCACTTTTGAGAGTTTTCTAGTTTCTTAGCACTTGATCTCTGAGATTCCATCCTTTCAACATTATATTTCTTCCATGTTTCATTTTCTCTTATTTCCATATTGTATGAATCATTCCTCATTGACTATCTGCTTGAATTCCAGTAGTCCTGGGATTTTTGGCCAAACCCATTGTAGTTGTGACATCTCATGGTGTGACAATGTGCAACAATGTGTATGACAAGAATGTATCTCCAACATCTTAAGATGTTATTGAATCCTCCAACATATTTCCTTGAATAATGTCTACAATGCAAGGGTTTGTGACCATATTCATTACATGAGAAGCAGTAACCATTGAAAACATTTTCATACATGTGATTTTGTGTCAACATTGAAGGCATCTCTATTCTAAATTTGCTTTGAGGTGTAGGACGGGTTTCTTGGTGTCTTCCTTGTTTTGATCTTCTGAATATTTCCTTGCTTTGTGTAGGTTATTGACATGCAGATTTTCTTTCACCCTTTTAAAATGAAGGGCCTACATCATGCTTCTTAGGAGTGCCAACTTCATACTGTGCAGCTTACTTGTATCCAAAACTAGATTTATCATTTGGTGATCTTTGACTATCCAGGATTTCATCCAAGATTACTGAGTTTTTCATGAACTTGACATGAGAATTTGACTTCTTAGCTTTACTTCTGAGAACAACTACTTATGATTCCAACTTATGGAATGATTCTTCCTTTTCATTTACATGATTCTTCAATATTTCCTCTATCATTTTGGCTTCTTCAAGTTGGGTCCTCATATTTACATTTATTTCTCTTGTTTCTTTAAGATCTTCAAAGATTTTTCTAAGCTCATCATCCACCTTATTCTTTTCTTTTGCTTGACTAATTATTTCAGTCTTCACTCTCTTGATCTCTTCTTCTTTTTATTCTAATTGATTCCTTTGCTCATATATGACCTTTTCAGTTGTTTCACTTTCTTCTTGTTTCTTGAGAATTTGTTTTAGTGTCATGGTATGTATTTGAAACTTTTATATGGATTCCTTAGTGATTCTTTCAAGAAAATAAAAATTATCTAAGTTATATTCTATTTCCATGCTAATTTCTCTTAAACCAGTTATAACTTCATCTTTAAGATTCAACGAATATTATTTTTCATCTATATGATAATTGTTAGTTGATTCTACACAAACTTCTTCTATTGCATCCAAATTGTATTATTTATTTGCAGGAGAACATTCAACATCATTACATTTAGAATTATTGCAATTAGAATATTTTGGAGGGTCTTTACCTTCATTGATAACTGATTTTTTCTTCACGTACTTGATGGGATTTTCTTTTGTGTCTTGTATTTTTCCTTGATATGCCTTCTATAAATTCAGCCATAGGTCCTTGGCAGAGGTGCATTGTCCTGTGCTTTCTTTGACAGAACCTGAGAGGCCATTGAATATAGTCTAGAATGCCACTGCATTGTTCTTCTTTTATTCCTTTTGGGATGCAAAGTTATTTCTTCCAAGGAACTAATCTAGCAACAATTGTGTCCCAAACACCTACTCCTTTTGACTTCAAATACCCTTTCATTTTTATTCTCCATGTCGAGTAATCTATCTCATCAAAGAAGGGAACTTCTTCGATAGAGGGAACTGCATGTCCATCCATTTGTGTTTCCATGGATCTCCTTCAAGCTTGTAAGGCTTATTGTGAAGGCCTTCTCTGATACCAATTATTGGACACACCAACCACACAAAGAGGGGGGGTGAATCAATGTGTGGCTCTTTTTACAATTATTTCTTCATTTAGTTAGCAACCACTTCAAAAATTATTATGTGTTACTTACATTAACTATTATCTACTTTTATGTAAACATATATCAACAACATTCATCAATAATACAGAACTATTAACCATCATCATAATGAACATAATGAACACTGGATGTATGTGTAATATTTGGTATTATGTTGTTACATGAAGACTACAATCTTCAGGGGTTTATCAGCACCAACTGAAAAAGCAGAACCAACTCCAAGAGAGTTCCAAATCTCGAAGACAAGACTCAACTTGCATATCTCATCACCAATTGAGATGTGAGGATTCCAACCCTCATGTACAAGAACCAGCTTGTAGACAGAAAATATATATATATCCAATTGTACTAACAGTGTTCAAATATTTTCTAAATATCTATGACATGTCTATGTTGCAACACGCGGGTATCCTCCCTCTCCTTAAATACAACTCATGGATTTATGTGCCTATCCTCACTGCAACTCGTGAATTACCACAAACTCACCAAGTATCACTATCATTGTCTTTGTTTCTGTCCAACTATCACTGTAAAACCTGTCATGTCAACATGTACCAGAAACCTGTAACAAACTGTACCAAATAATATGCACCAACAATCTAAAAAGACAATCTCATCAACCAAACCAAATCCAATCACTAAGACCAATCACCAAAAAAACTCTCAACCATATGCACAATATTACCAGGATGTGTTTCAACCAAAACTACTCATAAAAACTCACAACCATCACCCACAAATGCCTCTACAAATAATGTACCAATCACAACCAAGTACCAACCTATACCACAACAAGTGCATCAACCATGCACAAGAACATACTCCAATATAACCAACAAAGGGCCTCTAGCAATACATCATACCATCCATAAACTAAACCCTTACATCAAACCATGTGCCATAACTTCATTGTTGTATAGCCTCAAACATGTACCACTCATAAGCCAATCATATACCAAGACCACTAAAAAATTCCTCTAACAATGAGCCATAATATATGCCAATAAGACCAATCTAAATGCACCAACAATGTGCCTCAACAGATCTATCTCAAATAATACTTCTACAATGGATACCATACATCCAAGAGGGTATAAACCAAACCTCACAAAGTCATGCCTCAAGCATGCTCCACAACATCACTCATAAACATATAGACATACCTTTACACATTGATATTGACCTGATGCTCTAGATCTGATACCAATAGACCTACAATCTCTCCTCAAATTATGCAACCTAGAACAGTATCTTCCTCCTTGCCCTTTCTTCAGATCTATTCATTCCCTTTCTACAGATCATGGGTATTTGTGCTTTCCTCTTCTAGAACTCGCGTTTATCCATGCTTCTATGTGCCTACGGCTCGTGGATGTACATGACATATATTTCTGCAGCTCGCAAATAATATTTGAAAACCCTGGTTCATTCACTTCCTCTACAACTCTGAAACTTTTTCTCCTTCAGACCTTCGCTACCTCAGACCTATTACATCAAATTTTTCAGTTGTACTTGCAATAGCCTTTCAAAAAATAGATATTCAACTAAGTTCAATAGGTATTCAATTAGATGCAAATCGGAGACCCTTTCTCTCTTATTTATACTCTCCAAGTAGCTTCCTTTAGGGGTTATCTTCCAATTGTTTTACCCAACTTCCCTCTTTTAGGGCTAACCCACTTTTAACTACTTTTCCCACTTGCAACCACTTTATCCATAAATAGTAAAATCACCACTTCTTGTTGCAACCACTTTATTATTTAATTAATTTCTTTTTCAACCACTTTGACCATGGAATCTTCTTTATGATTTTCTAGAATATTTTGACTTCTTTTTTACCTTCTAGAGGATTCTAGATTACTCTAAAGGGTTCAGCAAATTCTCAAGGCGATATCTCCCTAACCGTGAGGAACTATGTGACATACCACATATCACCAAAAATGGCATGACGATCACTATCCATCCATCCACATCTGATAACCTCTTGACCTCTTTTCTTCCACACAACTTCAGGCTTCATGACCACACACCTAGGATTACTCAACCACTTAACCATTTGGACTTTGCAAAGTGTATTCCTATGAGGGATTTTAACATAAGGGTACCATTTTGAGAACTCTAACCAAGAGAATATTCCCATGAGGGCTTGAACCATAAGCGGCCCACTTTGGAGTTCATCCATTCGGTACTTACTACATAAGATAATTCATGAAAGCATCATTATCCATGGTCATCGACTACCTTGGATATCAACCATGACCTGACATCAATGATACAACTCCCTTTGACATAAACCTTGACATCAATGACAACACATCACCATGACACCTCTTGAAATCAACCCTTTGACATCAATGAGAACTTATTCCAACACTATTAGTTTGAGTTGGCACTTGTGACTGAGTTTCCTACTATCTCATATACCTTATCCTCGTTAGGAATTCTTTACCCAGGTGGAGTTTAGACCTAGCTCAGGGGTGACCCACTGATGAGATTTATGAGCAACGTGGTATAAGGTTGGGAGGAACATGGAAGGTCTACATGTAGATGGTATTATTTTAATCATAGCTAAGTGTCAATTCTATGTTAATTCATGTGTTGCGTTAATATTTATGCACTTTTTTTCATGGGTTTTTCCTGTGTATGTTGCATGCATATTTATGTTATTACTTTGTATGAATTGGGGCAATTGCAGAGTATTTTTATTATTTAACTATAGAGATTCTCATTAAACACCGTACTTGTATGGGCCAGAGATGAATATGAATTTACGAGTCAGGATTATGGAAAAATCAACTAAGTGTGGAAAAATAATGGTGCACAAATGTGTGTACTAAAATTTTGTGTTGTGCAGTGCAAAGTTGGTAATGCACGGAAAAATTATGGTGCATTGGTGTGCACACTAAAATTTGTTTTTGTGTCATGCAGAGTTGGTGATGCATGGAAAACTAATGATGTGTGGGGGTGCGCAATAAAATTTGGCATTGCATGGTGTAGAATTGGTGGTGCGCTCATAATATTGGTGCGCAGGTGAACACAATAGAATTTGGCTTCGCAGGATGCAGAGATTGTGGTGCATGCATAATATTGGTGCACAATGCATGTGCATTGATGGTTGCCAGAGCGCAGTGCAAATTTGTTGGTGTGTGTGCAATGTTAGTGTGTAGTGTGTGCATGTTGAATATTCACACCGCGCGAAAGTAGAATTGGTGGTGCGCAGGGATTATTGGTACACGATGTGAGCACACTGAGATTTAGTGTTGTGTGGTGTAGAGTTTGTAATGTGTGTATAATATTTGTGTGTGACAACACAAAAGTTGGCATGCAACACAAAAGTTGTGCGCACTAGATATTGGCATGCAACACAAAAGTTGTGCGCATTAGATATTGGTGCACGGCAAAAACATTGTGCACGTTGGATATGGGTGCATGGTGAATTCGCTACATTTTGGGAACTGTGCATGTAGAAATTTTTCATGCTAAGTATGGGTGTGTAATTTATATCTAGTGTGCGCGAAGTTGATTTGGCAGACTACAACAGCAGAAAACCAGTGATTTTCTACCCAAAAAGAGATGAAACTTGGATAGATTGTCCAAATTATGATGATGAGGAACCCAATTTGGATCATGTCAAAACTACAGAAGATAAATTACAAAGAAGCATAAATATTGTTCAAAGTTTCACTTGGTTAAGGTTTGAACAGAAGGAATTCTTGGGTAATATTCAAATGGCCATAACTTTCTACTCAAGACTCATAATTGAGCAAGGAAGTAGTCATTGGAAAGGTATTGGATAGAGGAATCCCGATATCCAACCAGAAAATTGATATAGGTAGTTAATTTCATAAAGAACCAGAAGAAACAATTATAATGCATTATTGGAACAAAATTGTACATAATTTTCATGAATTTGTTAAATTGTTTATTCTAACAAATATTGTTGCCTGCACATTTTTGCAGAGTAACAACATTTAGATCAGAACAATATCAACATAGATTTTAGAGGCATGGAATATGCACAGATTTCTTACAACCATGAATATGAGATCAAATGGATGTATGTTTGTATGGGTAATGAAGGTACAAATTCAAATGGACATGGAGAAGGAAAGGAGGAAAGGATGAACTTGGTAGAGACCATAAAAATTATACAAAAGGATGTCTAGATTTATAAAGTTGATAATGAGAGGATTATGAAAGGAAAATAAAACCAAGATGGATTCAACATCAAGTTAATCCAGATATTAGACAGAATAGAGAAGAAGATGGATAAGGAGACTGATTCAAGAAAATCAAAGAGTCAAAGATGATGAGAGGAGAAGAACAATAAGTGTTGGAAGGCATCACCATCACCCCCCAATCCATTAAACTAGGAGGTCACACAGTATTTAAACTCTATCTTTTGTCAAGAGGTATAAGAGAAGGTCTGGGGTGGATGAGCTACATGGAGAAATGAATAAAATCAAACCACCTACATTTGATGGTGAGCACAAGAAGGATGAGGATGTGAAGACCTGTCTATTAGGCATGAGGAAGTACTTCTTATTACATAACTACTTCTCACAAACAAAAGAAATAATTTACATCTATCAACTCAAAGGAAAAGCATCAATGTGGTGGGGCCAATTTGTGTAGGTGCATCACATTGATGAAAAGAAGGTTACTTAGAGGGAATTCAAGTGGTAATCTCAGAAGAAGTACTTAACCAAACTATAATATGATAAGAAAAAGAATGATTTTTTTTAAATCAATCTTGGGAGTATGAGGATAGATGAGTATGAAAGGAGATTCTTAGAATTGTTGAAGTATGTTTATTTCATCAAGGATGATAAAGTGAATATTCAGAGGTATTTGACTGGGCTACCATCATTTATTAGTGATAAGATACAATATGATGATCCCAAGACACTAGAGGAAACTATAAGAAGGGATAAATTCCTTTATGATCAGCATAAAGGAAGGCCAATTTTCCAAAAATATTGGGAAGACAAGAAGAAAAAAAAGATGGAATAAAGGAAGGGAACTAAGCCACCATTCTTCAGAAACAATTCTTAGGGACATCCAACTTCTAAATAACCTAGAATGATCGAGGCATTGGGGAAAAGACCAAGGAAACAACCTATTCAATTTTGGGGTTGTGGGGGAGATCATATGTACAGATATTTCCCTCACATAGGTGAGAAAGTGAGGATTGTTCATAATGTAAAACAATTTGATACAGTGCAGGACATGGCCAGAAATTTACCTAGGATCTACATAGCCCTGGATAACAAGAAACCTTAGTTTCAATCACATATGGTTGAAGTTGAAGGTAAGATCAATAACCAACCCATTGCTATTTTATTGTATTCAGGAGCTAGTAATAGTTATCTAGATCCTAAGATGGTGTAAATATTTTAATTGCCAAAAATCAATCTTGGAAAACCTTGGTTGGTGCAGTTAGCTACAGGACCTAAAAGGAAAATTAATGAGATGGTTAAGCCATGTTCAATAGACATGAATGGACTGAGTACCAGGGCATATTTGAACATCATACCTTTAGGTTCCTATGACTGCCTAAGAGGTATGGATTGGTTGGACCAACATTATGTTGTACTAGAATGTTATAATAAGGCATTTAATTTCTTGGATGAGGAAGGGAACTTGAGGATAGTTTAGGGAATTCCCAGGGTAGTAACCATTAGAGAAGTCGCATCCTTGAAACTGAAGAAGGGTTACAGGAAAGGGTGTCAAATATTTGTAGGACATATGGAAGAGACACCAAAAGATAAGGTGCCATATATTGAAGATTATGAGAGAGTTTGAATATGTATTTAAAGAAATATTGGGATTTCCACCCAAGAGAGATATTGATTTATCCATCAATTTGATGCCTGGAGAAGCTCTAGTATCCAATACCCCTTACAAGATGAGTACACCAGAACTGAACGAATTGTAAATGTAACTTGAAGAGCATCTGAGAAAGGGCTATATACGCTCAAATGTGTCACCTTGGGGTGCCCCAATATTATTTTTGAAGAGAAAGGATGGAGAGTTGAGGCTTTACAAAGACTTCAGGTAGTTGAATGAGGTAACTATGAAGAACAAGTATCATTTTCCAAGGATAGATGACCTCTTTGACCAACTGAAATATGAAAATATATTTTTGAAGATTGATATTAGGTCATATTATCATTAGGTAAGAATTAAAGTACAAGACATTAGCAAAACTTCTTTCAGAACAAGGTATGGACATTATGAGTTCATAGTGGTACCATTTGGGTTGTCAAATGCACCAAATGTCTTCATGTTTATAATGAATGGTATTTTCAAAGAATACATATAATTTTTTCATTGTCTTCCTAGATGGAACTTGTATATATTCTAAGTCTAAAGAAGAGCATGAGAAACACTTGACCATGGTGTTACAAGTATTGAGGGAGCAGCGATTGTATACCGAATTGAGCAAGTTCTCATTCTATTAGAAGAAAATTCATTATGTGTGCCATATCATTTCAAAAGAAGGAATAGCAGTGGATCCAGAAAAGATAAAATCCATTCAGTGGTGGCCAACACCAAGGAATGTCTCTGAGGTGAGATCATTAATGGGACTTGTAGGTTACTATAGAAGATTCATTGAGGGATTCTCAAAGATTGCACACCCAATCAATTCCTTGCAGAAGAAGGGTGTGATATTTGAGTCAACATTGGATTGTAAAAGGAGTTATCAACACTTGAAGCATTTATTTAAAAATGCTCCAATACTAAGGATTGTTGATGCAAATTAAGACTTCATTGTATGCACTAATGTGTGTAAAGAAGGGTTTGGTGGAGGCCTTAGTCAGAATGGGTATGTGGTGTGTTATGATTCAAGAAAATTAAAGGAGCATGAAAGGCACTATGCTACTCATGATTTGGAATTGGCAGCCATAGTGCGTGCCTTGAAGATGTGGAGGAAATACATCATGGGGAAAATATTTGAGTCGAGGAAATACCATAGTGGTTTGAAATATTTATTTGGATAGCCAAATCTAAATGCTAGGAAAAGAAAGTGGTTGGAATTCCTCAGTGAATATGACTTTGACATAAATCATATCAAGGGGAAAGAGAACAAGGTAGTCAATGCACTTAGCAAAAGGGTGCATGAGATGCATGCTAAAACCATTAGCATGTACCAATCAGATTTGAAAGACAGAATTTTAGAGGCTGCAAAATCAGATTTACCATACATGGAAATAAAGACAAAATTACAACAAGGTATTTTGTAGCAGAAAAGTGAAGAATATAAGCTAGAAAAATATGAAATTCTCATGTATAGGGGAAGAATTTATGTGCCAAATTCTTCGAAATTGAAAAATACAATTTTAAAAGAAATGCATAATGTGCCTTATGTTGGGAACCCATCTTACCTAAAAATGGTTGCAGCTATCAAGAGCCATTATTATTGGCCAAGTATGAAGAAAGTGGTTATTTATTTTATTGCCAGGTGTTTGGAGTGTCAAAAGGTCAAGGATGAGCATAAACACCCAGCTTGTTTGCTACAGCCATTACCCATTCCTGAGTGGAAATGGGAAGTTGTAACAATGGATTTCATTACCAAACTTCCCAGAAAAAACAAGAAGCGCGATTCTATCATGGTAGTGGTGGATAAGCTTACTAAGGCTGCCCATTTTACTCCAAGAAAGCTCACACACAAGGCATCTAACATTGATGATATTTATATGAGATAAATTTCTCAACTACATGATATACCAAAGACAATTGTGTCTGACAGATATCCAAAGTTTACATCAAATTTTTGGAGAGGATTATTCAAGCGATTTAGAAAAAATATGAATTTCATCACAGTTTATCCTCTAGAGTTAGATGGGAAAACAAAAAGGGTGAATTAGGTGATAGAAGACATGCTAAGGATGTATGTGATGGATCAACTATCCCAATGGGAGGATTATTTACATTTGGTGGAGTTTGATTATAACAATGGGTACCAAGAATCTCTAAAGATAAGCTCATTTGAGGTACTTTATGGCAGAAAGTGAAACACACCAGTGATCTGGGACAACCTAGCAGACAAAGCAGTGGTTGGGTCAGAACTACTTAGGGAAAGGGAAGAGAAAATGATGAAAATATGACAGAATTTAAAGGATTCCCAGGACAAGAAGAAAAGCTATGTTGATAAAGGAAGAAATCACGGAGAATTTAAAGTGGGTGACCATATTTTCTTGAAATTAAAATCCAAGAGAAGTTCCCTAAAGTTGGGAAATTGTTCAAAGTTGGCAGCACGTTACTATGGGTCGTTTGAAATCCTGAAGTGGATTGGTCCTGTAGCATATATGCTTTCCTTACCAGCATCAATGTGTAAGTATCGTGTGAGGATTGCGCACTAAAGGAAGGGTGTGCACCATCTTGAGTTTTTCATACAATGGAGTATGTGTGCGGTTTTGAGGCCAAAGTGTCGTTGTGTATATGTATTTTGAGGCCAAAGTACCTATGTGGTTATTAGGCTGGAGAGCCAAATGTTAAAGGGCTAGTGAGACATCATTGTAATATGTAGTCACATGAAAATATTAATGAAAATACATCACTGATGCAGACCAACCATGTAAAAGATTATGGGGGGTAAACTCCACTAGATAGGGAAAGGGGGATAAATTTTTAGAATAAGGGGCTAAGCTAGGGGGGCTTAAACCCAAAGGAATATTATATTAATATTCCTTAAAGTATAAAGTATGGATAATTATTTTATCCTAAGTTCTAAGGATGGGGACAACTGGGCCCAAGGTAGTTCTCAACATGACAAGTGTCAAGTTGGGAACATGCATACATATAGTTTGGACTTAGTTCATTTTCCTATCATTCTATCATCATTCCTTCATTCATTCAACTTTAATTTGTACCCTGTTGTTACTATACCTATACCTATACATGTACCTATACCCCAGTTAGCTTAGTTATGGAGTGAAGAAGCGAGTTTTCAAACCCGTAGAATATTGAATAGGCAGGTTTTTATTCCCATGAGAATTCTCTCTAGGTGAGAGAACTGTTGGGAATTGATTTATGAAGGTGTCAAACTACAGCTATAGGGCTCTAAGACTTCTTGTTTGGTCGGTTTCTTAAGCCCCAAAAAGGAAGTGGGGCAGTCGAGGGACTGTTTAGCAAAGAAGGGGCACACTTTCTGGGGTGGGAAATGCATGTGGGGAATGAGGTATTGTAGGATGTTAGTTTGAGTTAGCACTTATGACTAAGTTTCATGTTGTCTGAGATACCTTAGCCTAGTTAGGAATTATTTACCCATGTGGAGTTTAGTCCCAGCTCGGGGGTGACCCACTACTGAGAGTTATGAGTAGTATGGTCTAAGGTTGGGAGGAACGTGGAAGGTCTGCACGCAGTTGTTGTTCTTTTAATAAAAGATAAGTTTAAATTGTGTGTTAATTCATGTCTTGTGTTAATATTTATTCATTTGTTTTCATGGGTTTTTCCTATGTATGTTGCATGTGTATTTGTGTTATTACTTTATATGAATCGGTGCAATTGCAGAGTATTTTTATGATTTAAATTAGTATCATAAGTTGAAATTTTAAGTGGCATAGCCCAGTTGGTGACTAGGGATGTTACATCAATAGTTGTATTTCATACAAAGGACATCATTTTATGCAATACTTCTTCACTTGAAGAGATGATGTTTTTCTCACTGAGACAGGATTTTGAATTTCTTGTAGGGTACTTTTATTCCCTTCCTCATCTTCACACTCTAATGTTTTATTGTAATAGTCCATCTTGGCTTTATGAGCAGCCAATGATTCCATGCCAAAGATCATGTCATAAGATCCTAAACGGAGTATGTTTAGGGTTGCTTGAGTAGACAACACATTCATAATGAATTGGCATGCTTGCATGACTTCTGTTACCTTTCCTTTTGTTCCATTGGCTAGCTCTACCAGTCATGATTTAGCATGTTTAACTTGTTGTATTTTACATTTCTCAACATTTTGAGGGGAAACATAACTCAAATTAGAACCAGGGTCAATTAAAATGTAAATAAGATGGTTGGAAATCATACCTTCCATCTCCACCACTGAAGCTTGGTATTTAGATTCTCCATTATCCAGGGCTGCATAAATTTGTGGCATGCTCATAGCCACATCATTGATTTTGGTAGATTCAAGGATGTCGTATACCCTCATATTTTATTGTTTCCTTTTGGGGAAGTCCCTTAGCAAGTGGTCTTCTCCACATACCCAACATTTCAATGGTCTCTCTTTGTAATATCATTCTTTCATAGGGATGATCCAAAGGGATTGTTTATTGATCCAAAAAGGATCCAAAGAAGACTAAGAACAACTCATAACTCGCAGAAGCAACTTAGGATGCTTAGAATGGCCTCAGCAAACAGATAAAGGGAAAAAATTCAAAGTTCTCAAAACTCAGTAAAAATGAAATCATCATGAAGAGCGTGTCGCAAAATTTACAATGGTGCAAACGGATCGTCAAACAGAGTTACAAATCGAAAAATATTCACAGTCAAAGTTTGGTCAACCTAGCCTAGTCAGCAGGGGGATGAGTCAACATCCGTACTGTTGATGTCAACATCAATACAGATGATGTCAGCATTTGTATAGCATATGTGGCAGGTGTAGGAGGTGACATGTGTCGTGATGACATCAGCATGGTGACCTAACAGCACCAGAGGCTTCCACGTGTCACTCATATTTGGCATTTTGGGGTCATTTTGTGGACCAGTAAAATTACACCACGTGGCAGTCCATACAGTGATGTGGTGACTGACGTGATAGGTTGATGTGGTAGGTTGAGTTTCCAACTGAGTTGGTAGACTGTATGTTGACGTGGCAGGGTGATTGTACAGTGGTTGACGTGGCCCAATGGTTGGTTGACACCTGGCCCAGTCATGGAATGCCACGTGACATTGGGAAAATTCCCAATGACAACCTGAGAATGAATTTTCAAAAAAATATATATTAAAATATTTGGCGGGTCTACCAAATTCGGCGGGACCCTGCCAAATTTGGCAACTGATGCAAACCCCCTACCCCAGTGGGGTCCGCGACCTCCCGGTCACTGGATCATCTTCTAACTTTGACATGGAAAATCTCTTTCAGGTTCTCACTGGAACCCTGCAAATCATATCCACAGGAAATATTTTGAACCCAGCCGGCTCTTATAAATGCCAAGCGTGAGCTCCACTCTACACAACCAAGGGCCATGACCGCACCCTTTTTTTCCAAGGCGCTTCATGATTTTCGGTTCAATACTTATCGAGGGACAAACTCTCAACTCTTCTACACCGAACGTTGAAAAGAATTAACCGACGGTTAGCTCCTCTGTAGATCCCTTCACACGACTATTCATTGTGACCCGAGGCTAACCCAAAAGGTGCTTTTCGTGAATCGGGACTTCCAAAGTTGAGTGTCCCACCTCTCTGCTTCTTGAAACTTCGAAGTCTGACTAGGGCTCTAGCTAAGCACTATCATTCTTCTCTTTACTCACAATGTGACCTCTGACTAGGCCCAAGTCCTAGCGCCTGTTCATTTCACATTTCACGAATCATAGACCCATGAACAATGCTACCTCCACTCCAAACTCCCGGTATGCGAAATGTCGAAAGGATTTTCTTCTGGATGATCCAACGATCCAAATTATCCCCTTGATCCATGCTTAGATCAAATCCTAGCGATCTTCTTTTTGGGATTTTTTGGCAAGAGGGTCCAAATATTCCCTCTCTTGTGGTTCCCGGTCCACGAAATGTTGAAACCTCCCTTGGGAAATCTATGATGTATATTTATCTGTATTGAAGGCCATGATCTCGTCATTGGTTTTGTGAAACATTGCTCGACTGCCATGTGCCTCATCTCTTAGTCTCTCACCCAATTGATGTGTGTCCTCTGTGAGATCTGATGGTCGTCGGGATTTCGCAATACACGAGTTCGAAGGAACTTTGCTCTTGTTTCTCCAAACGGTGAATGCCAAAATCCTCCTTTGGACATAAAGTGCTAAGGTTTGCACTACTTATACATATCTGATGGTTGTCGGAAAATCAACACTTCCTCTCAAAGTATACATGTCATCCGTTCAACTCCTTGCGACTCTTCTAGATCTGACAACAGTTGTCTCCCTACGCTCAAATCTGACAATTATTGTCCTCTTCCTCCTGAGATTTTGCGCTCTTTCTTTCCTAGACTTGGGATATTTTTCCACCTCCTGAAAATTCGATCCTTTTCCCCTTTGACGAATCTTCCTCTTGTGGACTTCGTCAACACTTCTTGAAAGTGTTATCTCTTTTGATATTTTATCCTTGGTAGGATTTTGAATAGCTCAACTTGAAGGATTTTCTCAAAAAAAATAAAATGCTTCTCGTCTACTCGACGCTCATCTTTATGGTTCTTCGACGCTTAATCATTTCAAGGTCCTATGCACTCCTTGCATCTAGACTCTTAAAGTTTCTTGTGTTTTTCTATGCACACCTTGCATTAGGGAATGCACACCTTGCATACACGGTTCAGTAGAAGAACAACAGAAACTTATCCAGTCTCATTATGGATTCATACAGTCACTCTCTCAATCATTCATACTCAAGATGAACACAACTCAAGCAGATCTAGGACAATTTTTGTCTGTTCTATTCATTCATAAAAACAAAAATTACATAGTGTTTCTTCTCCACTCTATTCTTTTCTACTTAATCTCCTACCGCTACTCATCTATGCATAATCTATTACAATGTAATTGAAAAACTATCTAAGGACCAGCTCCCTGGGCTCTCTCGTCCTTTCCTGAAATCTATTAAATTCATAATTCAAACTATCACCTAACTAATGCTTCTATTACAATAATTGTTAATTACTATCAGGAAAAGTCAACACTCCATGCCTGCGATCTCTTACAGTCCCGAAGACTTTACAAACAAGTTACAATTTAAAATGTCGGTTCAAAAATATCCCAACAACCAATTTAATTTATGAATAAATGCTTGATTTGAACTCTGCATTGTTGAGATTTCATTCTTCTCTCCTCCACGTGTGCATTGATGGCTGTGAAGGTGATGCTCCTACATCATACTCCTTTGTTTAAAATCTTTTGTGGACTCTTGTCCATGAGCTCCTGTATTGTCTTTCCATGCTTCAAAATATCAGGTTCTCTGACCCAACTTGCATCTTCCATTGGATGATATTTCCACTTTACTAACTACTCGGGATATTTTTTCCTCCTGGTTTTCTTTCCATCCCTCTATTCAATAATATTCTCCATCTAAGGTATTTCTGTTGTGGGCAATTTCTCTTCCCACTGAATCACTTGTTGATCATCTACCTCTTTTGCTTCATCCCTCTGGTAATGATATAGGTCTGCAACATTGAATATCGGTGATATCCCAACGTTTTCCGACAACTCAATCTCATAAGCATCTGCGACTTTGTTAGCAGTTCCAGCTATATGCTTGATAACGAAAGTAAAATTTTGCATAAATTCTACCCATTTTGTATGTTTTTTATTCATCTTTTCTTGCCTAGTAATAAATTGCAAAGCATGATTATCACTATACAAGAAAAATTATATAGGAATTAAATAGTGCCTCCATTTTTTCAAAGCTTGGATCATTGCATAGAAATCCTTGTCATATGTGGAATACTTTTGCTTGGCATCATTCAGTTTCTCCCTGAAATAAGCAATCAACATATTTTCCTGGCTCAAGACCGCTCCAATAGCAAATCCGTTTGCATCGCACTTCACCTAAAATGTTTTCCCAAAATCTGGCAAGACCAAAATTGGCTGCTCTGTGATTTTCTCCTTCAATTCTTTGAAACTTTTCTAAGCTTCCTCCGTCCAACTGAAGGACTTGTGTTTCTTTTTCATGGTGTCTAGCATGGGTGCACATACACCACTGAAATTTCTGATAAATTACCTATAAAAACTCGCTAACCCATGAAAACTTCTTACCTCAAATATACTTCTCGGTGATGGCCATTCTCTAATCGTTTTCACTTTTTCTAGGTCCATATTCAATTCATTTGAAGAGATTACGAAACCCAAGTATATGAGCTCCTTCTTCATAAAAGAAATTTTCTTTAGATTTATCAACAACTGCTCTTCCTACAATCTTTCCATCACTATTGTTAGATGTCTTAAGTGTTCTCCTTTTGTTTTGTTGAAGATTAATATGTCATCCATATATACTATGACAAATTTTCTTATGAAGTCTTTCAACACTTCATTCATCAATCTCATGAATGTACTGGGTCCATTTGTCAACCCAAATGGCATGAACAGCCATTCAAACGATCCTTCATTTGTATTGAATGTTGTTTTCCATTCATCTCCCTCTCTCATTCAGATTTGATGATATCCACTCTTCAAGTCTGTCTTTGAGAAATAGCTTGCTCCACTCAAAAATTCCATCAAATCGTCCATCCTCGGTAAAGGAAATCTGTACCGAATGGTTATCTTGTTGATGGCTCAAGAATCTATACACATTCTCCATCCTCCATCTTTCTTTGGGATTAATACAGTCGGTACTACACATGGGCTTAGGCTTTCCTTGACAAACCCTTTGTCCAAAAACTCCTAGATTTGTCTTTTGACCTCCTCATTCTCTCTAGGAATCAACCTATAGGTGGATTTTTTTGGTAGACTAGCTCCTGGAATAAGGTCAATGTGATGGCTTATGCTCCTGATGGGTGGCAATGAGTGTGGTAACTCATCTACAACTATATCAGCAAAGTTTTCTAACAATTCTTGGATTTCTATAGGAAAATCTTCTACATAATTATTTGTAAGGATCACTCTCGGCTTCCTCACAACAACAAACTATATTTATTTCTCTCCCTTGACTTCTTTTAAGAGCTCCTTCCCACTCATGAGAAGTATGCTTGAACTAGCTTCTGCCTTTGGCTCTTTGGCTTCTATGGGTAACAACATATGTGTTCTACCATTTTTTTCTAGAGTATAGGTATTCTTTCTACCATCGTGAATAAATTTTTGGTCATATTTCCATGGCCTCCCCAATAAAATATGAAAGACATCCATAGGGGTTACATCACACAATATTTCATCTTTGTAACCTCCTATTTTAAATTCAACTTGGCATTGTTAACTTACCATGACTTCATGTCCTTTCTGCAACCACGATACCTTTTATGGCTTTGGATGTGCAGTCATCTTCAGCTCCAGCTTCTCCACCATCTCTGTGGATACAATATTGTCAGTGCTTCCACTTTCTATGATCACCTTGCAAACTCTGTCTTTTGACTTGCAGGCAATTTTGAACAGGCTTTTTTGTTGAATTGGTTCCTTTGGTTCCTTTTCTGGTTTGAGAAGAACTTTCCTCATCATGATATTTCTTCCTCCTTCTATGGATTTTGGTTACACATACTTCTCTGCTTCGGAAATGTGTGCTTCTCCGCCTTCTCGTTTTCTGTCGGGACATTCCCACAATTTATGCCCTTCCTTTCCACAGGTGTAGAATTCAACTATGCCACCTCTGGCTCTTCCTCTTCCTCATCCCCTAGAAAAAGAACTGTGTCCACCATATTGTCCCTCTTTAGAGCTTCTGGCCTTCTCTTGGTGACTATGTTGCTTATCATCTTCTGGCTTTGATGTCTGGAACTTCTCCCTGTTGGTTCCTTTGCCTCGGCTCGAATTTCCACCCCTGCTTAGTTGGCTTTTCCTCCTGGATATTTTTTCTTTAGCTTTCAAGGTTGCTTGATAAGCATCCTCAACCGTACTGATAGACATCATGTTGATCTCTTCTTGAATGTCATATCTCATCCCATTGATATATCTGGATATCTTCTCATCTTCATTCTCTTTCTGTCCAGCCCTAATGTTTAGTTGGTAAAATTCTTCAGTGTACTCCTTCACTGATAAACCTCTCTGTTTCAGGTTCTGTAATCTTCTATAAATATTAATCTGGTAATCCTTCGGGATAAAATTAGTTGTCAGCTTAGCTATCATCCTATCCCAACTTTTAATTTTCTGCTTACCATTTATTCTGTGTTCGGCTTGTAGTTCATCCCACCATAAAGCTGCATGGCCTTTCAGTCTTGTCACTGCATGCTTTACCATATTATATTCTTAGATATCTTCATAATCGAAGTATTTATCCATGGCGCGTACCCAGTCTAACAATTCTTCGACTTCCAAATTTCCCTCATACATAGGTACCTCTATCCTTGCTCTAGAGCCTATTTTTGAAACAGCTTTGATCAAGCGGTCCTGTGCAGCATCCTCAACTACATTTTTTCCATCTTCTGCCTCTTCTCCACTCTCATCCTCACTGATATCACCAGCATCTAGTGCTCTTCAATGCGTTGTCTCCATGGAATCCAATCTCATTCGAAGTCGCCTCATTTCTTCTTCCATCTCTGCATTCGCTCTGTGTCTCCTTGGCGGCATGACTCCACTGCATCACCTTCAACAGAGATCAAATTTATTTGGTATCAAAAACAATACCAACTTCCCTTCTTTCTTCTTTTGTCTATTGTATGCAGAAAAATTTAAGTCTTAGCTCTGATACCACCTGATGCAAACCCCCTACCTCAGTGGGGTCTGTGACCTCCCGGTCACTGGATCATCTTCTAACTCCAATCTGGAACAGCTTTTTCGGGTCCTCACTGGAACCCTGCAAATCAGATCCACAGGTCCTATTCTGAACCCATTCATCTCTTATAAACACTAAGCATGAGCTCCACCCCACATGACCAAGGGCCATGAATGCACCCTTGTTTTCTAAGGCGCTTCATGATTCATGGTTCGAGACTTCTCGAGGGTCCAACTCTCAACTCTTCTACACCAAAAGCCAAAAAGACTTAACTGACAGTTAGATCCTCTGTAGATCCCTTCATGCGATCGTTTGTTATGACCCGAGGCTAACCCAAAAGGTGCTTTTCATGAATCAGGACTTCCAAAGTTGAGTGTCCCGCCTCTCTTCTTACCGGAGCCCCGAAGTCCAACTAGGGCTCTAGCTAAGTGCTAGCCCTCTTCTCTTTACTCGCGATGTGACCTCTGACTACGCCCAAGTCCCGGCGCCTGTTCCTTTCACGTTTCACGAATCATAGACCCATGAACAATGCTACCTCCACTCCAAACTCCCGGTATGCGAAATGACGAAAGGATTTTCTTCTAGACAATCCAACAATCTAGATTCTCCCCTTGATCCATGCTTAGATCAAATCTCGGCGATATTATTTTTGGGATTTTTTGGAAAGAGGGTCCAAAGACTCCCTCTCTTGTGGTTCCTTGTCCATGAAATGTCAAAACCTCCCTTGGGAAATCTACGGTGTAGATTTCTCTGTATTGAGGGTGTGATGCCCCCGATCGGCCTTCATCCCACTGGTCGGGCAAATGATACTGTGCGGAACAACATCATTCTCATACTTAATTAATAACATGCATTTAATTCATATTAAACACATTTAACTCAGAGTAAGCGCAATATTACTGCTAACATAAATAATCCCTGGCATTAACAATAATTCATATGCACAACAAAATACATGATACATATAAGCATCATAGGCATGCAAAACATAATATTAAGCATAAGTTGATACTTATCTTTGAAACTGTGGTAAGTCCACCAACCACGTGCAGGCCTTCCATGAACCTCCCAGCCTTATACCACGCTGCTCATCAATCTCAGCAGTGGGTCACCTCCAAGCCGAGACTAAGCTCCACCCAAGGAAAGGAATCCTAGTCTAGGCTGAGGTTACAGGGAAAACTTCATAGAATAACCGGAAGGATTCTTCCCAGGATTCCTTCTTACGCCCACTACTCATAGACTCTCATTCCCCACATGCATGTTTTGCCCGGGAGTATACACCTTCACAAGCATAGTCCATCAATTCTTCACCTTCCTCTTTGGGTCTCGGCAACAGGCCAGATCAGGAAGTCTTAGAGCTCCATAGCTAGTTATGGACTCTCTCTAGGAGAAAACCACTTTCCAGTAGACTCTCTCACCTGGAGGGAGTTTCTCACAGGCCTGGCAACCTACTTCTTCTACCACGGGCCTGACAACTTGCTTCTTTAGCACACGCTTCGACTCAATTCCAACCGGGTGAGGGAAACCGCAACAACATCAAGCACTCAGTTGACACTAGGATGATGACCACAACATAAAACAGGCATAATCTCGCAAATGGAAATTACCAGACACTAAAACACAGCATGCTCAGGTGATTATCCAGGTGTCGGGTTCTACAGAAGACAAAAATTGACTCATGGTTTACCGATTACAGGATGTGTGACAGGAAATTATGTAGAGGTCAAGGATGGAGGCCAAATGTAGAGACCAGATGGAATTTACAGGAATACACCGGAAAATCAAAGAGGTCTCATGGTTTCAGTTTTCAGTGTTGTGTGTGATATGCAGAGCTCAGACGCAGAGGTCACACTGTTTAGACAACGAACGACCGAATGGAGAATGAACCCCCAACTCAGTTGACGCTTCTGATTTTAACCACATGCACTCAGGTCGACACTTGTCTTCCTAGGGCTACATGCGTTCCCTTTTGCACACTTGGAGTTGCATGTGTTGCCTCTCCCAGGACTTAGAAACATGTTTATCACATAGCTTTTGGAACAATAATAAATTATTATTCCCAAGGACTTAAGCCTCCAAGCTTATTCCCTAGGCTCAACACTTAGCCTCTATTTCCAACCTTTCAGCCCCTTTCCCTTACCCACTCTGTGGAATCTTAGTCCCCCATCACTCATTCATCGTGGTCGGTCTGCACGTAGCAACGTTTATATTTTTATTAATGTTCTGCACGATTACATAAACAAAAGTAGGCTCTCGGCCTTAACACTTAGGCTCTCCGGCCTAATAACACATAAGCCCACCAGCTTATATAAACTTGTCTCACCAACCTATAAAACATAATTACAATTCATAATGCAATCTCTATAATTCATAGACATGATTTACAATAGGGCTCGTCCTTGGGGACATTACAATCCCCTCCCCTTATTTTGCACTATCCTCAATGCAATTTTACACTACATCTACAAGCTTTTCAAAATTTTCAAAAATATGCAGGTACTATGCCCACATAAAATCTTCATGCTCCCATGTCACGTCCTCAAGACTGTACTAGGTCCACTGAACCTTTACAAGCCCTATAGCTTGATTCTGTAGCTATTTTTTTTTCCTGTCCAATATGCGCCCAAGATGCACTTGCAGGACACCTTCTTGTTCCACCTGAATCACAGTCCAATCGATAACATGATTATCATTTGGTATATATTTCTTAATCAATGAAACATGAAACACATTATGTACAGTCATATATGCAGGTAATGCAATCATATATGCAACTGGCCCAATCCTTTCCAGGATTTCAAATGGCCCACAAAATCTGGCTGCCGACTTGGCGCAACTTCCCAGCTTCAGGGAACTCCTGTTAGCTTTCACTTTCAGGAAAACATGATCACCCACTTTGAACTCTCTGTGGGTTTTGTTCTTATCAGCATGATTTTTCTACCTGTCCTGGGTATCTTTCAAATTCTACTTAATTTTTATCATTCGGTCCTCCATCTCCTTGAGCAACCCTGGCCCAACTACTGCTCTATCAGCTGGATTATCCCATCTCACTGAATTATTGCACTTTCTTCCATAAAGTTCTTCAAATGGGCTCATCTTCAATGATGCATGATACCCATTGTTGTAGGCAAATTATACCAAGTGCAGGTAGTCTTCCCATATTGATGTTTTTTCCATCACATACATTCTCAGTATGTCTTCTATTACTCTGTTTACCCTCTCTGTCTGTCCATCAGACTCAGGATGATAAGCTATACTAAATTTCAGATTCATTCTGAATCCTTTGAATAATCCTTTCCAGAAATTCGAGGTGAATTTTGGGTCTCTTTCGGACACAAACATTTTAGGAATTCCGTGCAATCGTGCCACTTCCTTTATGAAAATATCAGCAACATTTGTTGCCTTGTGAGTAGTTTTCAATGGAATAAAATGGGCAGCTTTTGTAAGCTTGTCCACCACCACCATGATCGAATCATGCAGCTTGGTTGTTATGGTAAATCCCTTAATAAAATCAATTGTCACCACTTCCCACTTCCACTCAGGAATGGGTAAAGATTGCAACAACCCTTCTGGGTGCCTATGCTCATCTTTAACTTTTTGGCACTCCATACATCTGGCGATATATTCAGCGATCTCTCTCTTCATACCCGGCCAAAATTAATGGCTCTTGACCGTAGCTACTATTTTCTAATATCCAGGGTGCCCTGCATAAGGAACATTATGCATCTCCTACAAAATCATTTGTTTCAAGCACTGGACATTCGGTACAAAAATTATGTTCTTGTACAGCAGTATTCCATCAGTTTCCAATTTATAAATTTCCATCTTCTATGGCATCTTACCCTGTTGTAGCTTGGCTACCAATTCTCTATACTGCAGATCTACATTTGTGGCCTCTAAAATTATGATTTTAATATCAGTCTGATACATGATAATGGTTGTAGCATGTAATTCATGCACCCTCCTACTGAGTGCATCAGCCACTTTATTCTCCTTTCCTTTGATATGCTTCATCTCAAAGTCATACTCACACAAAAATTCCAGCCACCTACTTTGTCTAGCGTTTAAGGTTGGTTGATCAAACAAATATTTCAGACCATTATGGCGTGTTCTGAGTTCAAACTTCCTTCCCATGAGGTAATGCCTCTGTTTCCTCAGAACGTGAACGATTGCTGCCAACTCCAAATCGTGAGTGGCATAATTCTTTTCGTGCTCTTTCAGCTTCCTAGACTCATAACATATTACAAATCCATTCTGACTAAGAAATCCTCCCAACCCTTCTTTACACGCATCTGTGCACACCACAAAATCCACATTTGGATCTGCAATCCTCAATATTGGAGCACTGGTTAATAGATGCTTCAATCGCTGGAAACTTTTCTCACACTCTTCAGCCCACTGAAACTTTCCCTCCTTCCTTGGCAAGGAAGTGATAGGGTGAGATATCTTTGAGAACCCTGCGATGAACCTTCTATAATATCCCACTAGACCCATAAAGGATCTAAATTCCACCACATTCCTTGGTGCTGACCATTCTCTGATGGCCTCAACCTTCTCAGGATCCACGATGATCCCTTCTTCTGAAATAATGTGCCCCAAGTAATGGATCTGCCTTTGATAAAACAAGCATTTTCTCAACTTGGCATATAGTTGGTGTTCTCTCGACACTTGCAGCACCATCCTTAGGTGTTTTTCATGCTCTTCCTCTGACTTGGAATACACCAAAATGTCATCCAAGAAGACTATGACAAACTTGTCTAGATAGTCCCTGAATACACCATTAATCAAGCACATAAAAACAACAAGTGCGTTCGACAGCCCAAACGGTACCATTGTGAACTCATAATTACCATACCTTGTTCTAAAGGAGGTCTTGTTGATGTCTTCATATTTTATTCTTACTTAGTGATATCCCGATCTGAGATCTATCTTCGAAAATATTTTCGCACCTTTCAACTGATCGAAAAGATCGTCGATCCTCGGCAGAGGATACTTGTTCTTAACAGTTACTTTATTCAACTGTCTGAAATCAATGCACAGCCTCAACATCCCATCCTTCTTCTTCACGAACAGGACTGGGTGATCTGAAAATAGAAGGTTGAATTGTTATGCTATGCAAGCACCCTCTACTTCAATAAAATAAACTTTACAGGACCTTGCTTCATGTGTTGAAATATGCTAGATAAATTATGTGCTAAGTTTTATGCTGCTTCTTTTAAATATTTATCTGTGAGAAATTGTTCTTTTAAATGGTTAAATATGTGCTTTAAATGAAAAACACAGCAACATAACTTGCATCAAATAAACCATCAAACTCAGAACAATCACAACATGATAAAGGAGTTCACCCCCCTCTGGGATACATCTCCTTGAGCCTCCATAATGGACTTGGATCTCTGGGATTAATTAGTCAAAATTTATTTTACAAGCTGCTTCTCAACTCCAATGGAAAAACAGACTGTACCATTGAGATTAGAACACATAAAAACCCCAAAAATGACTAATAGAACTCTGAAAACGGATCATG
>JZKD02S1970449.1:404454-425801 GCA_000966675.3 Picea glauca
GTAGGCTTTTCTCTTTGTTGTTCATATAATCATTTCTCTCTTCTTATTGTTTCTTCCATAGTCTTAGGATCATCATACTGAATCTTGTCACCAATGGGAGGTGGCAGTCCACTCAAATACCTTTGAATCTTGACAGCCTCATCTTTGATGAATGGAAAATACTTCAGTAATTCCAAAAACCTTCATTCATATTCATCAATGGTCATGCTGCCCAGCTTGAGTTCGAAGAACTCCTTCATCTTTTTTTCATAGTATCTTTTAGTCAGGTATTTCCTCTCGAAATACCTCTTGAATTCCTTCCATGTGATATCTTTCTCTCTAACGTGTTGCACCTGCACAAGCTGATCCCACCACATGGATTATTTTCCTTTTAGTTGATACATCGCAATTCTTCCTTCTGCATGAGAGGAATAATTTTGCAGTTGGAAATATTTCCTCATGCCAAGCAACCATGTTTCAGCATCTTCCTCCTTCTTATGTTCTCCATCAAACGTAGGAGGCTTAATCTTGTTCATCTCCCCTTTCAATTCATCCACTCCATATATTCGGTGTTTTCTGGTAGGGGATGGGCTTGAACTATTGTGTGCTTCCTTATTGGAATTCTTTGGGGAGCGACTACAATGTCTGCTACCACTCCTCGGTCTTCTTTTTCTCACAGGAGTCCTATGACTCCCTGTTTTGCTTGTGTCACTCTCCTTTTCCATTTTCCTTTTTATTCTTTCCAGGCTCTTCAACATCTTTAAGTTGAATTCACCCTACCAATCCCTGACCCTCATAAGCTTTCGGCTATCGGCTCGGTGAGCCTAGGCGTCTTTCTGCAATCTTTCAATGATTTTCATCACATGCCCAAAGGAGTTCGATACTTCACCTCCCAAGTTGACATTCCTTCCTTCTCTTTCGTTCCATGAATTTGAGGCAATCCGCACCTCTTCCATTTCTATACTCGGCATCGATTTGCGGCTGTCCTGACACTCGTTGAACTCTACACACACAATGTGCAGTCAATCGAAGTTTGTCAGGCCTTAAACCCTTAATAAAACTACGACATTCATAAACCAACACGAATAAGAAAACATTTCGATTCCATGAATTTTCTGAGCTCTGTTTGGCTCTGCAATTTCTGGAGATAGCCTCCGTTTTCTTAGTCCCCAACCCATGCATCCACGGGCCATGATCAAACGCTAAACTTATAGGTGCTACAAGGCTCTCCAAAGGAAACTTCGGGTTTCAGGATTTTGGTTGCAGAGGTTCTCGCACTCACTTCCCTCTCCAACTCCCGACTTCCAAAAATTCGATTTCCTTACCCTCTGATCCCACAACATAGTTGTCTCCCACCAAGGTAGTGACACTTGGTGTCCTTAAGAAGGTCCACCTCACTCCTAACGATGTCAAGGGGGCCCACTACTTCTACTTTTCATTTCAGAGTTTCAGGAATCAGGAGTTCGTGCATCTACACATATCGAACTTTCATTTGCCGAAATTCTGAAACTACGGTCTATTCATCTACTTGATCCAATGGTCAAGTTCCTCTCCTACGATCTACGGTGTAGATCGTTTCAGGATTTCATGGTTTCAGGTTTTTGGTAACCAGAAGTTCACGATGCAGCGATTCCAAATCTCTTGTCACTTCAATCTCTGAATTCCGATACACGAGTTCTTGTATGAGATCCAATGATCCTCAATGATTTGGATCTAATGGTCCAAATATCTCCTATGCTTACACCTATCAAATATCTTCATCCCTAACTTCCTTGCTAGTTGGTTGGATCTGACGACTCACGGGATTTCGACACTTCTTCCTCGAAGCGCTCCACTGTCTGATTCTACCCTTGTTAATCTCTTTCGTGATTCAGGACTTGGAGTGACCAAGAATTTGGCCTATGCTCCAAGTTCACGATCCCTGAATTCATGAAATGATCCAATGCTTTTGGTGTGGATTTCTCTCTCTCCCTGTGGCCATATACCACACCGGCTGTAATTTTATAATATCTCTACACCTCCTGAGCTTGTAACACAGTCAAGTAGTTCGTTGACACTCAGAAACATTTTGAGGTCTAAAATTAGTCCTCCAGACACAATTTCTTCTCAAAACCTCGGTCCAAAGACCACTTATCCGGCCCATCCAAGCTTAGCATTGAAACTAGGCTCTGATACCATACTGTGATGTCCCCGGGTCGTCATCCCACTGGTCGGGAAAACGCAAATGTACGGAACAACATCATTCTCATACATAATTAATAACATGCATTTAAGTCATATTAAACACATTTAACTCAGAGTAAGCACAATACTACTTCTAACATAAATAATCCCTAACATTAACAATAATTCATACACACAACAGAATACATGATACATATAAGCATCATATGCATGCAAAACATAATATTAAGCATAAGTTGATACTTATCTTTGAAACCGTGGTAATTCCACCAACCACGTGCAAGCCTTCCACGAACCTCCCATCCTTAGACCACGCTGCTCATCAAGATCAGCAGTGGGTCACCCCCGAGCTTGGAATAAGCTCCACCCAAGGCAAGGAATCCTAGTCTAAGCTGAGGTTACAGGAAAAACTACACAGAATAACCAGAAGGATTCTTCCCAGGATGCCTTCTTACGCCCACTACTCATGGAATCTCATTCCCCACATGCCTGTTCCGCCCAGGAGTATACACCTTCACAAGCATAGTCCATCAGTGCTTCACCTCCCTCTCTAGGTCTTAGCAATAGGGTGGATCAAGAAGTCTTAGAGCTTCGTAGCTGGTGCTGGACTCTCTCTGGGAGAAAACCACGTTCCAGCAGACTCTCTCACTTGGAGGGAGTTGCTCACAAGACTAACATCCTGCTTCTTCTAACATGGGCCTGACAACCCACTTCTTCAGCACACCCTTCGACTCAATTCCAACCGGGTGAGGGAAACTGCAACAACATCAAGCACTCAGTTGACACCAGGATGACAACCACAACAGCAAACGGGCATAGTCCTACAAATGGCAATGACCAAACACTAAAACACAGCACGCTCAGGCAATTATCCAGGTGTCGAATTCTACAGAAGACACAAATTGGCTCATGGTTTACCGATTACAGGATGCGTGACAAGAAATTATGCAGAGGTCGAGGATGGAGGCCAAACGCAGAGACTAGATAGAATTTACAGGAATACACCGGACAATCACAAAGGTCTCATGTTTTCGGTTTCCAGTGTTGTGTGTGATATGCAGAGCTCAGACGTAGAGGTCAGAAAGTTTAGACAACGAACGGTCGAATGGAGAACGAACCCCCAACTCAGTTGATGCTTCCACTTTTAACCACATGCACTCAGGTTGACACTTGTCTTCCTAGGGCTACATGAGTTCCCTTTTACACACTTGAAGTTGCATGTGTTGCCTCTCCCAGGACTTAGAAACATGTTTATCACATAGCTTTTGGAATAATAATAAGTAATTGTTCCCAAGGACTTAAGCCCCCAAGCTTATCCATAGGCTCAACACTTAGCCTCTATTTCCAACCTTTCAGCCCCTTTGCCTTACCCACTTTGTGGAAGCTTAGTCCCCCATCACTCATTCATCATGGTTGGTCTACACGCAATGATGTTTATATTTTTATTAATATTATGCATGATTACATATACAAAACCAGGCTCCCAGCCTTAACACTTAGGCTCTCCGGCCTAATAACACATAATCCCACCAGCTTATATAAACTTGGCTCACCAACCTATAAAACATAATTACAATTCACAATGCAAGCTCTATACTTTATAGACATGATTTACAACAGGGCTCGGCCTTGGGGACATTACAGACGACCATGATTGTGTTGCTAGTTTTGTGAAATTTTGCTCGACTGCCACATGCCTCAGCTCTTAGTCTCTCACCCAATTGACGTGTGTCCTCCATGAGATTTGGCGGTCATCAGGATTTCATAATACGCGAGTTCAAAGGAACTTCGCTCTTGTTTCTCCAAACGTTGAATGCTGAAATCCTCCTTTGGACATAAAGTGCTAAGGTTCGTGCTACTTCTACAGATCTGACGGTTGTCGGTAGATTGACACTTCCTCTTGAAGTATACCTGTCATTCATTCAACTCCTCGTGACTCTTCCAAATCCGACGGCAGTCGGCTCCCTGTGCTCAGATATGATGATTACTATGCTCTTCCTCCTAAGCTTCTGTGCTCTTTCTTTCCTAGACTTGGGAGATTTATCCACCTCCACAAACTTCGATCCTTCACCCCTTTGACGAATCTTCCTTTTTTGGACTTCGTCAACACTTCTTGAAAGTGTTATATCTTCTAAGATTTTATCCTTGGTAGGATTTCGAATAGCTCAACTCAAAGGATTTTCTCAAAAAAAAGAAAATGCTTCTCGTCCACCTGTCGCTCATCTTTTTGGTTCTTCGATGCTTAGTCGTTTCAAGGTCCTGTGCACTCCTTGTGTCTGTACTCTTAAATTTTCCTATGTTTTTCTCTGAACCTCCCTTCCTGAATCGTTTTTTGATTCAGTCGACACACACCTTGTGTTAGGGAATGCACACCTTCCATACACGGTTCAGTAGAAGAACAACTGAAACTTATCAAGTCTGGTTATGGATTCATACAATCACTCTTTCAATCATTCATACTCAAGATGAACACAACTCAAGCAGATACGGGACAATTTTTGTCTGTTCTATTCATTCATAAAAACGAAAATTACATAGTGTTTCTACTCCACTCTATTTTGTTCTACTTGATCTCCTACCACTACTCATCTATGCATAATCTATTACAATGAAATTGAAAAACTATCTAAGGACCAGCTCCCTGAGCTCTCTCGTCCTTTCCTGAAATCTATTAAATTCAGAATTCAAACTATCACCTAACTAGTCCTGCTATTACAATAACTGTTAATTAATATCAGGCAGAGTCAACACTCCATGCCCATGATCTCTTACAGTCCTGAAGACTTTACAAACAAGTTACAATTTAAAATGTCATTTCAAAAATATCCCAACAACCAATTTAATTTATGAATAAATGTTTGATTTGAACTCTACATTGCTGAGATGTCATTCTTCTCTCCTCCACGTGTGTGTTGATGGCTGTGAAGGTGATGCTCTTGCATCAACAACCAACTGATATCTAGAAGCCTTGCTAAAGCTAGCAAAATGAAATGTTTTAAATATATGTATACAAGTTACAACATATAGCCCAAAAGGAGAGGCCTGCGGGCTCGACCCTGGGACCTCCCCCTATATTAACGCCTTAAAAAAATCTCTTCCAACCATAAGGGAAACAGATTATGTTGTTTACAAAGCCCAAAAAAAAATATTTAAAAAGTTGCTCTGCCCAGTGCTGAGGATGGTGCGCAAGGGTATGGACCAACATGGTTTTCGAAACAGATTCTCAGCATTTATTGCAGGTTGCAGAGCACAGAAACCGAGAGAGAGTTTCTCTTGGGCCTGGGAGTGCCAGAGTCATATTGAAGTGTGGAAACAGTCATTTTTGGGTAATTCGACACCAAAAATTAAGTGGTGTTGTTTTTTTTCTAATCTGAGCAAAACTTATGCAGCTTTATTTCAGAATGAGGTATACTTATGTATTTTTACAAATTCTTTTGTTGAGTTAATAAAAAGGCCTACCCATTTGAGAGAAGGACCCGGAGACATATTCCACTAGGGACGAACTTCGTAATCAATTTTTGTGTGTTCATATTCGATGCTTATGTCTCTTCGTTATTGATATTTTCCTTCTTTAATGGTGCACTTTAATTTATTCTCATTTAATGCAATTATTTATAAGTCACTCCATGAAAAGATCCTGGATCATGTTGGTATCAGAGCAGTCATGTTTGACTTGAATTGTTGAGTGTGAAAGCTTACTAGGGCCAAGCATAAGAAGAGTGAAGGAACTCTTAAGAATTTCAATCCTAAAGTTGGTCGTGCATCCCGAAGGAATAAAATGGAAGAAGAGGATAAGCGTAATTAACAGGAGAAAAACTTCCATATGGTCTTTTATTGCATGTCAGAAATTGTCGAACGAATGTATGGAGACTATGATAAGAGGATGAAGAATAAAGAGAAGAAAAAGGAAGCACATGTTGATGATGATCCTTCGGTAAATCAAGGGGATGGAGGATACCCTCCTGAGCCTCCATCTTCACCAGCAAGTTCTAGTTCTTCTTCCTCTGAGCATTCTCATCATTCTCATCATTCTATCCATAAAGCCTCTTTTAAGAAACCATTATTAAAGCTTGATGTTAAAACAAAAATTACCTATGTTTAATGGAGATGTTAATCCTGAAAAGCTAAATAATTGGATCCAACAGGTTGAAGTATATTGGCGTGTTCAACATATTGATGAAGAGGAAGTTAAAGTGCAACTGGCTTCTCTTCGGTTGGAAGGCACCACTCTTGTATGGTGGGAGAGAAAACTTCAGGACATAAGTAAGTGTGGTAATCTTCTTTCCTCATGGTCGGAATTTAAATCAGCGATAAGGAAGCAATTTTATCCATTGGGTTATTTACATAAAGAAATGATAAAATGGAAAACTTTCAGACAAAGTAAAGGTCAAATTGTACAAAGTTTCACAAAATAATTTAGGAAGAAAGCTCTTGCATTAAATATTCCTTTGGATTCTTATGAAACTTAAATGAAGTGTATCGATGCACTTCATAGTTATATTCATCATACTTTTCTCTTTTTTAACCCTACCAGTCTTGATGAAGTTTGTGTGCAAGCCACTCACCTTGAGAACAGGGGAAAGCATGTTCAAGAAGATCCCACAAAGAAACCTTCCAATCTCCCACATAATCCATTTAAGAAGTTTAAAAGGAAGGACAAGAAGACCGCCACCATGATGAAAGAAGGAGGAAAGCCATCTTTCACTCATTGCAAGAAAAGTGGTCATGATGATGAATATTGTTGAAAACTACATTCAGAGAAGAGACTCATACCATTTGGTGGAAAGGAGAAGACAAAAACCGTTTCTATAGTGCAACAAGATCTTGGTTCTGATTTAGGAGATGAAGGAAAGATCACAGCGGTTGGAGTACAAGGTAAAGATTCCCTCATGCTAGTTTAAGTTCCAATAATGAATCTCATGATGATGAATGAAACAGGAATGAATTATTTCACATAAGATTTGTATCTAAACACACTAATATATATATATACATTATTTGATCCAAGTTCCCAAGTAAACTTGAGATCTGAAGCACTTGTCAAAAATATGGGTCTTGAAACGAAACCACATCCAAAGCCTTATCCTCTTAGTTGGGTATGTGATAAAGCAAAACTTAATGTTACCAAACAATGTAGGGTCAGATTTGATATTTCTTCAAAGTTGATTGATGAAGTATATCTGGATGTTGTATCACTTGATATATGTGGCATAGTGTTGGGGAGTCCTTATCTTTATGATAGAAAAGAAGTATTATTTCGTCATGAGAACAAATACCACCTTACTAAGGGGGGAGTAGAATATATTGTTAGATCTCATAGCATGAGACTAAACACAACACTTGTTAGTGTAGGACAAATGAAGAGACCCATAAACACTAATAAGAGATATGTACTCATGGTCATAAGAGAGAAATATGTTGGGACATTCGACGCTTTCCAAGGATGTGATCCTTCTCAGAAGAAAGAATTGATTGATGTTGTTTCTAAGTATGATGATATTTTCCAAGAACCAGATGGATTACCTCCTAAGAGGGAAATCCAACATGAGATACATCTTTAGCAGGATTCTCCTCTTCCTAATGTGGGCATGTACAGGATGTCAGTTGTAGAGATGAAGGAGATCAAGAAGCAGGTACAAGGCTTGGTGGATCAAGGGGTCATCAGGCCCAGCTCATCTCCTTGTGGTTCTTTGATCATGATGGTGCCAAAGAAGGATGGAACATGGCAAATGTGTGTTTATTACCTGGCCTTAAATAAAATCAAGGTGAAAAATCAATACCCTCTTCCTCGTATAGATGATTTACTTGATCAGTGAAAGAATGTTGTTTATTTCACTAAGTTGGATTTACACAGTAGATACCATCAAATCAGGGTTGTAGAACAAGATTCATGGAAGACTACATTTAAAACCAAACATGGATTGTTTGAGTGGTTAGTTATGTCATTTGAGCTTTGTAATGCTCCTGAAACTTTCATGCGTGTGATGAATGATGTATTCAGGCCTTTTCTAGATGATTTTGTTATTGTATATTTAGACAAAATTCTTATTTTTAGTGGGACTTGGGATGAGCATGTGAGGCATGTAAAGAAAATATTGGATACTTTGCAAAGGTAAAATTTGTATGTAAAAATGTCCAAATGTGAATTTGGTAAGACTGCACTTGTGTACTTAGGTCATATTGTAGGAGGAGGACAATTAAAAATTGATCCTTCCAATATTGATGTAATTGTAAATTGAATTGAGCCCAAAAGTGTAACCGAGATACGAATCTTCTTAGGTGTAGTCTAGTATTGGAGGTGGTTCATTTCAAACTTATCCTTCATATCAGATCCTTTGCATGCCTTAACCAGTGTGAAGAACACTTTTCAGTGGGGAGGAAAGAAACAAAAATCTTTCGACACTTTGAAGGAAAAGATCAGTACCGCACCAGTATTATCACTACTGAATCTTCAACATCCCTTTGAGATCAAGACAGATTCCAGAGGATACGCCATGGGTGTAGTATTGATGCAATATCATAACCATATCTATTACCACTCTTAAACTTTTAACCAAGTTGTTGTTAACTATCCTGCATATGATAAAGAGTTGTATGAATTAGTTCAAAGCATAAAGAAATGGAAACACTACTTGTTAGGGAAGGAAACAATCATACATACAGATCACCAACCCTTACAGTATCTCCAAGCACAAACCAAACTGCATAAGTCTCAACACTATAGATGGATGGGTTTTCTACAACAATTTCATTTGGTAATCAAGTAAAAAACGGGTACAAGTAACAAGGTAGTTGATATGCTTTCTAGACCTCCTATTGTGTCTTCTATTATTTTGAGGAATACTTCTCTATCTCATGATAGCTATGTGGAACAATATGCCATTGATGAATATTTTAAAGAAGTATATGAGAAGTTAACCCATGGTGCATAGGTAGATAACTATTTTCTATAGGGAAAACTACTCTACCATCTTGGAAAGCTATGTATTCCTATAATTGAACGAGTCCATGTAATATGAGAAGCTCACACCTCTCTTGTGTATGGGATTTTTGGGGTAGGAAAAACTATGGATCATTTACAAAGGTTTTGTTACTGGCCTCAAATGAAAGAAATTGTAAATAAATATGTAAAGGGGTGTGTGATGTGTTCTACTTGTAAGCCCACTAATAGAAAACTGGGGATATACTCACCACTACCTGTTCCATCACATCCATGGGAAATTATCTCCATAGATTTTGTAGGTGGTTTGATAATGTAAAAAGGGGGTCATGACTACTTGTACGTTGCAGTGGATAGGTTCAGCAAGATGTGTATCTTAATGCCATGTAAAAAGAAGATCATTGTTGAGAAGACTACTAATATATTATTTCAGTATGTTTGGGTTCACTTTGGGTTACCCACATCTATTATCTCGGACAAGCTGACACCAAATTGAAGAGGAGCATTGCTTTCCATCCACAGATTGACGAACAAAAAAAGTTTGTAAACTAAACAGTGGTACTTTTTCTTCAAGGATACTACAGCAAGCATCCCAAGTTAGGGGATGAACATATACCCTATGTACAACTTTCTTACAATCGAGCCTTACATTCCTCCACTCAAAGTTCGCCTTTTGAGACATTTTTTTGGTACCTACCTAAGGTTCCTTTGGACTTGATGTATGGGAGAGATGTCAATTCAAATGAAGAAAGAAATGAAGATAAAGCCTGCAAGTTCATCCAGAGGATCCAGCGGGTACACTAAGTGGTCACGGAACAATTGGAGAAAATTCAAGCACAGTATAAAGATCGACATGACAAACACAGGGCTGATCATCAGTTCTAGGTTGGAGACTGAGTATGGCTTCACATTCACAAGGAGAGAATGAAGCGTGAAGGAAAGAAATTCAAGCCCATTTGTTATGGACCCTTCACTATTTTGGAGAAAATTGGTACCAATGATTTTCGTCTAGATCTTCCACCTTATATGTAGATTTACTCAATTGTAAATGTAGAGAACTTGAAACTTTTTTCGCCTCTAATGATCATGGATCAGGATGAGAAAGTTTCAATAACTTCAATTGATGAGTTTTCTCCTGATTACTTGGATGAGTTAAAGGAAGATATCATCCTATATAGAAGGAAGAGGACTTCACGCATGGGTGATGTTGATTATATTCGAGTAGGCTTAAAGGGCACACATCCAAGTAAGGCAAAGTGGATTGAGAAGGAAAATGTGAGGGAACTCTTCCCTCACTTATCTGTTGATTGATGAAAGATTTTGGTGGTCCAAAAAAATATCATTGGGAAGGCATGATCCAAAACGGATCCAGAGAAGACTAAGGACAACTCAGAACTCGCAGAAGCAACTTAGGATGCTCACAATGACCTCAACAGACAGAGAAAGGGAAAAAATTCAAAGTTCTCAAAATTCAGTTAAAATGGCATCATCACGAAGACCGTGTCGTAATATTTCCAACGACACAAACTGCTTGTCAAACGGAGTTACGTATCGAAATATATTCACGGTTAAAGTTTGGTCAACCTAGCTCGGTCAGCAGGGGTATGAGTCAACATCTGTACTGCTGACGTCAATATCAGTATAAATGATGTCAGCATCTGTACAACATGCATGGCATGCGCAGGAGGCAACATGTGTCATGATGATGTCATCATGGTGATGTGGCAGCACCAGAGACTACCACGTGTCACTCATATTTGGAATTTCTGAGTCATTTTGTGAACCAGTAAAATTGCACCACATGGTATTCCATAAAGCCACGTGGAACTTTGTACAGTGACATGGCAGTTGACGTAGCATGCTGAGTTGGTGTTAGAAAAATAGGATCGTGGAGAAATAAAATAAAACAAATGCGGAAATAAAACACAGAAGATACATAATACAATAGAGACACAGATATACATGGTTCACCCAGTGTGGGATACGTCCACTACAGAAATTGTCAGGTCCTTCCTTTATTATTATCCAGCAAATGAAGGGATACAACCTACAACACACTTTCCCTAACTTCCTATTCTTTCTCTCACAGTCTCCTCATGCATAATACAATATTCATAATGATGCATAGCCGAAATACATTTCCCTCATAAAAGAGGGTTTCCTTCTAGGGAAAAAACCATAACATAACTTATATCGTCAGATCTATGACCTTATAATGAACGGTCCAGATTTACTATGAAATTACAATATACATTTACAAGGAAATTTTTCCTTTGAGGGCTCGCTTGCCCCCGGACCCCGCAGAGGGGGTAACCCCCCTCTGCACTCCCCCACATGGAGGAGTGTACATTATTCCAAGGTGTAAAGTCTTCATGGGGTATAAACACAGCTGGAAAAAAAAAGACCTCTGAATCAAGAAGATAATCAAGCTCCACAACTAACAATCTCCCACTTGGATATTTATCTCAACAACTCCATCATTGTTGTATATGTTGGACTATGAACCTTCTTGGACCTAGAAAATTTCTCATATTCATCTTCATGCTTGAAGACCAACTGAAACTGAGCAGGAACTCAGTTTCTCCCCGATTACTCCCTTAGTTAACATGTCTGCAGGACTTTGTCTAGTGTATATCTTTTCCAAATTCAAATGTCCATCTTCCAAGATGGATCACATGAAATGGTACTTGAGTTGTATATTCTTAGTCTTTGAATGGAAGGTTGAGTTCTTTGCAAGATGAATGGCACTCTCATTGTCACAGTACAACCTATTATTCTCCTTCTTCTTTCCAATTCCTCCATAAACCTTTGTAACATAATCATTTATTTACTAGTCTCTATAGCAAAAACATACTTTGCTTCTATTGTTGAAAGTGAAACAACCTTTCGCAGTTTCAAAATCCAACTTACTGTTGTTCCACCTATAGTAAAAACATACCTTGTGGTTCTCCTCCTGCTATTTTTATCACCTGCCATATATGAATCAACATATCCCTATATAATAGTGTTTGAACCTCCAAAACATAATGCATGAGAAACAATACCTCTCAAATACCTAAGAATCCACTTTACTGCCTCCCAATGTTCTTTACCTGGATTGTTCATATACCTACTCACAACTCCCACTACATGTGAAATATCTGGTCTTGTGCAAACTATCGCATGCATCAAAATGCAAATTGTTGATGAATAAGGGACCCTGTACATGTATTCTATCTCCTCCTATGTCTTGGGACACATTTCCTTAGTTAATTTGAAATGGTTGGCCAAAGGTGTACTAACTAGTTTTTCATTCTGCATTCTAAACCTTTCCAACACCTTCTCTATGTACTCACCCTGAGACAATGTCAATTTGTGATTTTTCCTATCACTTGTTATTCTCATACCAAGGATTTTATTTTCAGCACCCAAATCCTTCATTGCAAATAAATTAGTTAATTTCTTCTTGAGCACATTTGTATCCTGCATATTAGACCCTGCAACAAGCATTTCATCTACATACAATAGCAAGGTAATATAGATTCGATTTTCTAGCCTTATAAAATAAACACAGTGATTAGAATGACATATACTATAACTTTGTTTTGTCATAAACCTATCAAACTTCAAATACCACTACCTTGGAGCTTGCTTAGACAATACAAGATCTTCTTCAACCTGCATATCAAATTGTCCTTCCCTTTGACTTCATACCCATGTGGTTGTTGCATATAAATATCTTCCTCCAAATCCCCATGGAGGAAAGTTGTTTTTACATCTAATTGTTCAAGATGAAAATATTCTACTGCCAGAAAACTTAAAATAGTCCTAATTGAAGTCATTTTAACAACATGACAAAATATTTCATCAAAATCTATACCTTTCTTTGTGAAAACCCCTTTACAACAAGTCTAGCCTAGTACCACTTTTTTGTAGGCAATTGAACCAAATCCCAAGTCTGGTTATTTACCATAGAATCCATTTCCTCTTTCATTCCTTGCTCCCACTTCTTTTTAATGTCTACCTGCATTGCCTCTTCATAACATTCTGGTTCACCAGAATCTGTCAACAATTAATAATACAATGAAGGAGGGTATCGTTCAGGGGATATACTTAACATGATATATCTTCTAACAACACTTGAAGGATTTTGAGGTACATGTCGCTCTTGTTTTTGTACATTTTGATTTTATGGTACCTTTGAGGTTTCTTTTTCAGTAATCTCATCAAGCATTGTGTATTCTGGTTTTTATTTTTCTTATATCTTTCCCTATGACTGATATTTGTACATGACCTTCTCAGTCAATATGACATATCTACTCCTAATGATTTTATGATTTTCATAATCCTATAAGAGATAACCAAAATCATTAACATTGTATCTAGTAAAGGTACACTTCTTGGATTTTTCCTCAAGCTTTGTTCTATTTTCTTTATCAATATGGACAAATGCTTCACAACCGAAAGTCTTCAAAAAAGAATAGTTTACTTTTTTACTTTTCCATGCCTCCTCTGGAATTCCACCATCCAAAGAGCTTGAAGGTTCTCTATTTATTAAGTAAACACAATATCTACAGCATCCTCCCAGAACTTTAAGGGAAAACTAGCATGCAATCACATACTCCTTGCATGCTCCATGATTGCCATGTTCATCCTTTCTGACACACCATTTTCTTGTGGTGTTCCTGGAACTGTCTTCTCTTTATGAATCCCATGGTATGAAAAATAATCATCAAACTCCTTGTTGTAATATTCACCTCCATTATTTGATCTGAGACACTTCAACCTTTTTCATGTCTCATTCTCAACCAAATCTTTCCATTTCTTAAAAGTATCAAAAACATCATATTTTTATTGAATGCAATAAAACCAAGTTTTTCTAGTTGAATCATCAATAAAAGTAACATAATAACGAGATCCACCAAGATATGATACCTAATTTAGTCTTGATACATATGTATGCACAAGCTCTAACCTTTCACTCTTCTTTTCTTTTCCGACTCTAAGAAATCTGACTCTCTTATGTTTTCCATAAACACAATGCTCACAAAAATCCAAATCAATTTTTTTAATATCTGGGAACAAATTTCTTTTGTGAAGTACCTGCACCCCCTTCTCACTCATGTGTCCAAGCCTATGATGCCACAGGGTTGTATCCACTATTGTAGAAGCTAAAGATATACAAGAGACAATATTACCAGTACATAAATACAATGTACCTACCTTCTCTCCTTTTGTTATCACCATGATCATTTGGTGACCTTCCACACATTATCTGTAAGTATGGATATACAACCTTCACGTGTCAACTTCCCTGTTGAAATTATATTTTTCCCTGGATCTAGAACATGTCTTACCTCTTTCAACAACCATTGGTTTCCATTCATTTTCTTTATTTTTACCTTTCCCATTCCAACAACTTTTCATGGTGCATCATCACCCAAATGAACCTGTCCAAAATCACCTTGAACATAATCTAGAAAATGTTTCCTATGGGGTGTGGCATGAAATGAATCCCACGAATATACTACCCAAGACTCATAAATATTATCTACAGAAAGAATCAAAGCATCTTGTAACACATCACCTGCTACATTTGCTTCCTGATTTTTCTCTTGTCATCCATCTCTTTGTTTCTTTGGAGTTATGTCCTCTTTCTTCAGATGTCTTTTCTTCCCAGAATTCCAACATTCTATCTTTCCAAGTATGGATTTGGATATTACCTTCCTATAATTCCCACAATTTCCTGAGCCCTTTCCTCTATCCTTTTGTCTTCCCTTGTTCTCCATGTTCAATGCATTACCTGATGTCTCAACTATTCTTTTTCATCGCATTTCCTCACTAAGGATAACACCAACAACATCATCAAATTTTAAAGTGTTTGAACCAGAGATAGATTTACTTACAACCATGACCAAGTCATTCCATATTTCTATCAATTAGCACAAGATTAGAAGAGACCTGACCTCATCATCAAAGTCTACTTTTACAGAACTTAGTTGATTAATAATTGTATTAAATTAATTTAAATAATCTGCAACAAACCCACCTTCTGACATATTCATATTAAATAATCTCTTCATTAGAAATACCTTATTGGATGCTAAGGGTTTTTCATATAGTTTATTCAATCTGTCCATTAGCTCCTTCGTTGTCTTTTCTTTTGAAATATTGAAATCCACTGACGTTGTCAGGATTAGACGTATCGTTCCTAGAGTCTTTTTGTCAATAATATCCCATTCTTTGTCCTTCATGGCTGCCAGCTTCTTTTCTATTCCACCCAATGGTAGGAATAGATCCTTCTGATATAAATAATCTTCCATCTTCATCTTCCATAATTGGTAGTTTTGGTCATTAAATTTCTCAACCCTAAACTTTCCATCTTACACCATTGCTCCCACTCGAACCAGGAACCCTCTTTTCCTACGAGTTACCTTTCGCTCTGACACCAGTTGTTAGAAAAATAGGATCGTAGAGAAATAAAATAAAACAAATGCGTAAATAAAACACAGAAGATACACAATACAATAGAGACACAGATATACATGGTTCACCCAATGTGGTCTACGTCCACCAGAGAAATTGTCAGGTCCTTCCTTTATTATTATCCAGCAAATGAAGGGATACAACCTATAGAAAAGGGGGTAACCCCCCTCTACACTCCCCTGCGTGGAGGAGTGTACATTGTTCTGGGGTGTAAAGTCTTCATGGGATATAAACACGGTTGAAAACAAATACCTCTAAATCAGAAAGATAATCAGGCTCCACAACCAATAGTTGGCAGCTAAGTTGGTAGACCGTATGTTGACGTGGTAGGGTGATTGTATAGTGGTTGACATGGCCCAATGGTTGTCTACCTCGTGGCCCAGTAATGGGCTACCACATGGCAGTGGGAAAATGCCCAATGACAACCTGAGAACAAATTTTCAAAAAAATATATATTAAAAGATTTGGCGGGTCTGCCAAATCTGGCGACCAACCAATATCTATAAGCCTTGCTAAAGTTAGTAGAACGACATGTTTTAAATATATATACAAGCTACAAATGATATCCCAAAAGGGGAGTCTCGTGGGATAGACCCCAAGACCTCCCCCTATATTAACGCCTTAAAAGAAGCTCTGCCAACCACAAGGGCAATGGATTCCATTGTTTATAAACCAAAACAAATATTTAAAAAGTTTCATCTACCCAGTGCTGAGGAGGGCGTGCAAGGGTACGGACCGACATGGTTTTTGAGACAGATTCTAAACATTTATTACAGTTTGTAGGGTACGAAAACTGAGATAGAGTTTCTCTTGGGCCTGGGAGTGCCAGAGTCAAATTGAAGCATGGAGACAATCATTTTTGGGTAATTCAACACCACGAATTCAGTGGTGTTGTCTGTGTTCTAATCTAAGCAAAAATTTTGCATCTTGATTTCAAAATGAGGTATACTTATGTATTTTTCCAAATTATTTTGTTGAGTTAATAAAAAGGCCTACCCATTTGAGAGAAGGACCCGGAGACGTAGTCCACCAGGGACGAACTCCGTTATCAAGTTTTTTTTATTCATATTTGATGCTTATGTCTCTTCATTATTGATATTTTTCTTCTTTAATGGTGCACTTTAATTTATGCTCATTTAATGCAATTCTTTATAAGTCACTCGATGAAAAGGTCCTAGATCATTTCCACTTTCAAATGGAAAATTTTGTTGATACACACTCTTAGTAGGAAGGCTCATTTTATATATTTTCCCGTGATTCTTAAATCTTGAGGATTTAAACCCGCTTCTTCTTGAATCTCAATTTACTTTTCTTCTTCCAATTCTTATGAGTTATGCCTTGTTCTTGAATTTCTCATAGCAGTACCTTGCCTTCTGAATAGAATCTTCTAAATTCTTAGGTTCATCAAACTCAATTATGTCTAGGAAGGATTGAGTCATCCCACTAATAAATCGATGCATCTTCACATTTTCATCCTTTATGTAGGGTACGTACCTCATCAACTTAAGAAATTTGTTGATATATTCATTTATGGTGAGATGTCCTAACTTGAGTTCATATAACTCCTTAGTCTTTTCATCATAGTACCTTTCATACAGGTACTTCTTCTTAAAGTATCTCTCAAATTGTTTCCATGGCAGCTCCTTCTCATGAATTTCTTTCACATTTCTAAGGTCTTCCTCCAAATGGAGGCATTTCCATTCAAGTTGAAAATGGATATTCGATCCTTCAAGATTTTAGAGTAGTCATGGACCCTGAAGTACTTCTTTAAGCCAAGTAGCCAAACATTTTCTTCTTCCCCCCTTTTAATTTCTCCATCAAAATTGGGTGGTTTGGATTTCTTAAAATCTTCAGGGTCATGGTTCTTGGAATTTTTTCTCCTCTTTCTTCTCCTCTGAGAATGTGAACTAGTCTGACTGTTGGAAAATTGCTTGGATTTGTCAGCTCCCTCACTAGAGGATTCTTCATATGAATCCTTGACGTTAGCATGCCTCTTAGTTCCATGTTGGGCCTTCTCTGAGGTTCTTCTTCTCGTGTTTCTATTTTCAGGGCCACATTTTTGTATCTCAGGTGGACTCTGGGTTTTTTTGGACTGATGTCTATCCACATTACTAGTTGTTGGCCCATGTTGCAACTACCTTTGTATGTATGATAGGATTTGCAACAAAAATTTATTTATTTCATTTTTATTTTTGTATTATTTTATAAGCCTCTCATTATCTACTTTAAAACTTTGTAATTCTTCAATGAGGATTCTTATAGTTTCAACCAATCCAGAGCGGTTTCCACTACTCTCCTTTCATCAAATTATTATTCTATGCTATGGGAGCTCTCCCCCATCTCATGATGTGTTTTCCTTGTTTTCCAATGATTGTTTATGGATAAAAACATTTTATATTATTTAATTATCCACTAATTTATGAAGAGGATAGGTAATTTTGTAAGATGAAATCAGCTTCATCATTTAGCATATATCAGCAACATGCATTTCATATTTAAAACATGTAAAAATAGCACAATGTCTCATCCCTCTTTTTAGTAATAAACTTTAAATAATCTCTTATGGATAGGGTAGGGTAGGGTTCCCTCCCCCTTAAAATTTTTCTAAGAAATTTTATTCGACTCATTCATGAGTCCAAGTAGGCCAAGCCTTGTTACCTCATATGATACCACTTTGTAACACACCCAACCCCCTAAGTACCTTTTAAGGGATGGGGTATTAAATTTTTTCATTTACTCAATCATCTCAAAGCCTCCTCTATAGGAAACCATCATCTTATTCTCATCAAGATCTTTCCAACGATTGTATCCATGCTCAGAATTGAGCTTTGGTTCACAAGTTACAACTTCCTAAAGTTTCTTATACCCTCATCAGTCCAAATCCGCTCACCGCCACGTGGATTCCTATTACTTACACCATCTGATATAGAATTGGCATGGAAACTGTCATCTAGCCCACTCGGCCTTCCAAATCAATGGCTCCCTCTAACAGATCTAACGATCCTCAAAGTTTAGTGTTCAACAACTTTGATCACCCCTTAGAGTCTCTCCATCAGAGTTCCTTTGTTTCAGGCACTCAAACCAATCCAAAAAACTCTCTCTGACCTCACATACTCCAATGGATATAACCTACAAATCAAATGGCCATAATTACTTCGGAGTCACAAATGCACATGAATTTTAATGACCCTTCTCTCCTTCCAGCTACACTTAGCTTATGTGGGACCTGCAGGGATCTACAGCTAAGATTGACCTCGCTTGCCACCTTGGTCACTGTTTTCATTGTGTACTTGTCTCCTAATATGACATGTGGATCAATATACCCTTGACACATGGACCCATCATGACATGCCATGTCACCATTAGGTACAAGGGCTCGCTCAACCATAGATTGACATTTGTCCATTTTCCTATAAACTGATTAAGTTACTTAATCAATAATTTGTTAAAATACCACTCCTTGGTATTTAATCATTTAAACCTCATTAGGGATAATTATTACTCACTAATTATTTACCCCGGTAATTACATTTTTACTTAGCCTGATAATTCAACTAAACACCACTCTTGTAATGATTATCTTATAAGTTAATTAATTGTATTATAACATAATTATATTATGTTCTAATACAATTAATTAAACTATAATATAATTAGGTTTATTAACCTTGATTAACATATAAATAAAAGTGTTGGAAGATTGGTTGTTGTCATTGATGTTAACCCTAGTCATGGGTTTTGGACCGCAAGATTGATAAAGGTATTTGGACATGAAGGAAAATGCACATGCATATACAACACCCATGAACATATAGTATACATCATGTTGTTTCCATTGGTATGTGGCACGTCATGTGGATCCTCATAGTTGAGGAAAAATGAATTTTTGAAGATGACAAAGTGAATTGAAGAAGGAAGTACATGTAGGCCCTGAAGATAATTAAAGAAAAGAATTACAAAATAAGAAAGTGTCAGGTCGTCCCTAATGTTAAAAGGAAGTGACATAAATGGTATAAATAAACATCATTATACATTCATTTGATACAAGTCAAATTTCAGAGGAAATCAGAAGTAAAGAAGGTCATATTTCAAGGGAGGATGAAGTCTTTTGGTGATATGTTCTAACATATGTTATTTTCAGGTCAGATTACTATTTTTGCTATAAAAAATTTTCTAGAATGATTCATATGGTGAAATATCTATGGTATTGAGAAGACATATCAAGGTACCTCTAGTAAAAATTTCATCTCTTGATTCGCTATAATTATGGAGATACACTCTGTGGAAGATAAGGTTTGTGACCAGTCCTGAAGCTAGTCAATAAACAGGTGTTCCAGGTAAAACAGTCATAACTTCTTCATAGAGAATCAAAATGATGTGGGAAAAATTGAATTGGAAATAGTATGGACTTTAGTTTCTTGTGTGCAAGTTTCAGAATCAGATGTTAAATATTGAGCGTGGGGCATGTTGTGCAAGTTCACTCTCCTGAATAGACCAGAATTGAATAAAGTCTACCATTCTTTCTATAACTTCTTTTTGGGGAGGATTCAAGGAGTTAAACTTGGATGAGTTTCAAATAATACATTGAGTAATATTATCTACAGGATCAAAGTACTCCAAGAATTGAAGAATTGCATAAATTGAAGAAGTCTCAGGAAGCATTATCGGGTTCTATGTGATGATTGGTTGATGGTAATGATTTAATGTAAAGTTTTATTATCTCTCATATATTCTTGGGTGGAAGGAAGGGGAAAGGATGGAGAGTTAAACTCTCTCTTGATATTGGAGGATTGTATATTCCTCTTGGAGGTTTATCCCTCCCTTTACATTTGGAATCTGTAGCTACCTTTGGAATTCATTACTTCCCTTGAACAATAACCATTGATTATTTCTCATATATTATGCATGGTGTGTTGTGGTGTATTGGTGTAACTCTTATACTATTGTTCATTGATCATTGGATATATTTGAATGGTTTAAGTATAAGTTTAAAAAGGTTTTAAATTGTACTTGATACTGATTCACCCCCCTCTCAGTATCAACAATTGGTATCAAAGTGATTTACCTTCAATACAATTTAACCACTAGAAGGAAGATCCTAAGAAGAAATGGAAGACAAAATTCCAAATGAAATTCCACCATTTGATGGAAGCAATTTTGAATACTGGAGTAATAGAATGGAAACTTACTTGAAATCTCTTGGGGAAGATGTTTTGTTCTTAGTTTCTTCAAGATATAATGCTTGAAGAAACCAAAGACTGCAGCTCAGAAGGAAGCAAAAAGGAACAACAAATTAGTAATAGATACCATCCTAGATGGATTGACAGATTCAGTGAAATCCAAAGTGGGATCATGTGCATCATCAAAAGAGCTTTGGGACAAGCTACAAGACCTTTATGTAAGGGAATATGTAGAAGAATAAGAAGAAGAAGAAGTTGAAGCAAATTACAACATCTCAGATTTCAAAGAAGAAAATAGAGGTCAGTTCTTTTGCTTTAATTGTGAAGGAGTAGGTCATGTTGAATTTGAATGTCCTCATCCAAGGATTGAAAAAAATGACACTGAAGAAGAAAATTTCAATGAAGAAGAAGAAAATCATGAAGAAAAAATTATTCAACAAGAAGATGAGAATCTTAAAAAATTGAAACATGTTGAGATTGAAAATAGAAAGCTCAAAGACACGCAAAGAAAACTAAGAAGTGAATTGGGTAGTTGTGAAAAGACAGTTGTAATCTTGAAGAAACAATTAGAAGACTTTTAGAAACTAAGAGAAGAAACC
>JZKD02S1970449.1:427599-445176 GCA_000966675.3 Picea glauca
TATTGTGCATGGTGTATTGTGGTGTATTGGTGTAACTCTTATACTATTGTTCATTGTTCATTGGATATAGTTGAATGGTTTAAGTATAAGTTTAAAAAGGTTTTAAATTGTACTTAATACTGATTCGCCCCTCTCAGTATCAACACAAAGAACATGGCTTATGACTTCACATGAAATCTTAACATGATTATATATATATATATATATATATATATATTGGGGAAGAAAAGTATTATATTTTATAACCTTATAATTGTGCGAACTATCATACTCATAACTCTTTCGAGTGGTACTCTAAACCCTTCGGATTTGTACTCCGAACTCTCTAGAGTCAACTCTAAAATAGTCAACTCCAAAAGGATTTTGAAATGTGCATTCATTTATTACATATATTGAATATTATGTCAATTCAATCCATTGCCTCGAGGTCTTCGCACTAGAAATGTGTGTGCTCCTCTCATTATTATGACTTCCAATCATGAGAAAGTAGTGTTTAGTATTATTAAATATATGTGGGACCCTATATTACCCATGCTTTAGGAATCTGAACATTCACTCTTCTCTCATTACTCTAATGGCTTCGGACTTCATTCAAATGCACCCTCCCCTTCACTCTAAAGGTTGGACTCTAAAAGGATTGGATTTGATGTTTAATTTTATAATACTTACCACACTCAAGCCATCACTCCAAAAGAGGCATGGTATAAAAATTTTAATGATTATAATATTTAACATTAATACCATTGGCCAAGCTCCAAAAGGATCCATTTCTTTGTAAGTAATTTTATACAATAAAAGAAAAGGAAAATTATACTTTTTCCATACTTTAGAAAATAAAATACATTCTCATAAAATTCCTTCAGGAGCGCAGGGCAACCCATGCGGAGTGTGATTTGTGAAACTGGGTAAACTTAGCATAGTTAAATTCTCTACACAAAAGGAAAGAAACTCCAAACCTCCATTACTCATGCACCATATAGGAATTCATAGATTTAATATGTGAACTTCTAATTCTTATTGTTCAAATATTAAGTCATTTAAATGGTAAATTTGAGAATTTACCAGTAGTTACGAGACTTTACCATTCATTCAATTGTGTCCAGAAAACATAGAATTGCACATTTACATTTATAAATTTATGTAATCTATTTGCTTAAATTATTTTCCAGGAAATAGAATTCTCCATGGTAAAACTATGTTTTTACCAGAATTTACTAATTCCCTAATTACAAGCATCTCTTTGTTATTTTCATGAATTAGTCATTATTCCCAAATATTTCCCCTTTGGACATCAAATGTTTTGTGTAATTCCTAGTAAAATTCCCTCTTTTTACCAAATTTTAATGAAGCCTAATTAATCACAATGCATTCAATTATAAATTTCAATTATTTCAAATTTAAAGCTTAAATTTTCATTTCTCATCGTTGACAAAGTGCCCTCAGACACGTAATTTTATTGATAAGGTAAAATTGATTACAATCTGAAGTGAGAACTCATAATCTACTCCTTAACCTCACTTGAAGAAGGAGCTAGTTTATATAGCTCCTCTCTAAACTAAAAACTAGGAGAAAAACCAATCACATAATCACATGAGTATGATAGGTGTCCTTTACATAGAAGCTATGTGTCCTTATCCTAAAAAACTATAATAAACTAATTTTTAAAAGCATTTATACTAGAAAAATACTTATACTATAGAAATTTAGGATTATGAACCTAACAATCCCCCCTTTAATCTAAAAGTTCATTTTTACAAAAGACCAAGTTCATCTCTGAACTTAGTGAATTTTATTCTACCAAGAGGTTTGGTAAAAATATTTGAAGTTTGATCTTCAGATGGATAGAACTAATGCTTGATGATGTCTTTGATGATGAGCGATCTAATGAAGTGGTACTTGGTGTTGACATGTTTATTCTTTGAATGAAATATTGGATTCTTTGCCATCTTTATTGCTAACTGACTGACGATCAATAAGGTAGTAGGTGATTTCTAAGTTTCGCCAATTGTTGACGGGCAAAATTGATCGTCCGTCAACTGGAAGAGCGAGTCCAGTCTGGGGTTGTCTAAATAACCCAAGGCGTTTGGTGTAACTCGTTCTAACGGGTTTAATGGCTCCGTTAGCCAATCTAAGAATCCTAAAATAAATGAATAAAAGAGAGAAATAACTAACTAATTACTAAACACACTATATATATGTACATATGTTCAAATGTAACTATAGTAGTTGTATTTAAGCATAATATATACAAGTATCATGTATTTACATGATTTACAAGATGCAAGTTTTAATCGAAACTTACGAAAATCGATGTGAAAAATGATTGCTTCTAGGAAGCAAATAAAGAAAGCACATAAAAATATTTAATGTTTTTCTTTTATAAATTTAAATAATCTTACAAAAAAAAGTTAATGAAACATGAACATCTGGATAGTCAAAGATGAACCATACATTGTAGTTTCAATAATATGCAAATGACATAAAAATACAAAGAAGCTATCATGTCAATGAATTGGTGAGGTGTATCCAAGCATCTGCATGAGTGGTGAACATCCAACTGCCATGTCCAAGAGAGAAATCTGTAATGAACCTTATTATTGTTCTAAATAAATTTAGAACATGTATTGGCAGCTTAGGTTTTAATGACAGAAAAGGAAACACAAACATATACCTGTGATCTCATAATTATACATGATTATAGTAAGATAAATCTGGAAGCAATCTATGCATTTTATCATTCAATTTAAAATTCAAAGATAAATCTCATTATTTAAATCGAAGATATAATCACAGCATTTGTATTTTGATGAATCAAATGACAGATGGTATGTATAATATAAACCTCCTACACATCATATATCATTTAATCTAAAGATATCAGACCTGCACATGTAACAAGATTAAAAAAAACATTAATAACAACATTATAAACAAAAGGCTAAAGCCAAAATGCATATATATCATTCTATTAAGTTTTTTTTTTAATCACTTGTCCATTCTGTAGTCCTGGAAGAATTGTTTTGGATAATAGACTTTAAAGATTGGAAAAATTAATATATAAATGATAATATTTAACCATGTATTGATAAAAAAGACTAAAGATATTTAAATCAATGCATAATAAATTATTCAAAGAATATGAATATATTATAATGAAAATAAAACCATTTTACTTACAAGACAAAATCCATTAAGCAACCTGGAATTCCATATTCTTCTTTGAAAATATTCGTCCATTCTCCCAAAGTTTCCAGCCATCCATTACTCCATTTGAAAAGAAATAAAAAAAGTTTACAAAAGATATAATATAAAAAAGAGAAAGGATTAAAATCCTCCTCTCCAATTCTTTGATCCCCTTGACTTTGATCTTTCTCATATATTTATAAAATGAATGAACAGTCTGGGCATCACTATTAATTTCCGCCACCTGAAATTTGTCTCTAAAAGAGACCCAAATATCTCTCAAATCATACATTTTTGGGGGAAAATCTCTACACTAGAGGTAAATGGGTCAATTTTGGTTCTGGGTTTTCAACCGTTTCTTCAAATTCCTCGCGGTTTGACTGTAATTAGTTCTGCAAAATCGCTTGTCTGATCTTGACGCCTTTCCAAATTTTATCTGTTGTTGCTCATAAAATTATTTGTAGAAATCTAAAATTATTTTTGGATCAATCATATTGAACGTATTTGGATAATAAAATCAAGCCATGATCAGATCCATATAAATATTTGATAATAGAAACCTGTGAAACAAAAAGAAACCTAAATTAATAACCTAAAAATTGTGAATAAAACAAAATCTATAAAAATCAAAAATGAATTTAAACTAACTATAACTTATAAACAAACATTATTTATATTTTGTTTTCAAACATGATCTAGAAGCTTCAAGTTAATGGAGAAAAAATATTAATTTTAGTTTTTTACAAAATCAAACAAATGATAGATAATTCTTTTATTATTATTATTTTGAAATGAGATGTAAAATGAAAAAATAATTTAATTAATTAATATCACCAAATGATTTCATGAAAATGAGAAACCAACCAAGATATTATTTGATAAAGTATTGAACACATTATTCAAAATAGTCAAACTTGCTAATGAGCAAAAGAATGAACATATAATCATAATTTAAACGAAAGTAAACAGTTGATAAAAATTAACGTTTTTGTTTAAATTGAGATTTTTATGCTCGTTTCTAACCTTTGACATATACTCTTGTAATAAATGTCTCATTCTATAGTGAATGTCTTAAGTTTGTCTCAAATCAAGCCAAGGTATGGAACTATTTGAAAATGTTGATTCTGTAGCTCATTATAATTATCAAGATTCTAACGGGGGCTCTTTAAATTTTGTAAAAATATAGGGGGAGTTGTTGGGGCCCAACAAATGGTGACTTACTGGGTGAAGCAGTTATCTCTAATATGGTAATATTTCATCTTAGGAAGAAAATAATAAGATGATGCCAACCGTACTCCTCGGAGCAGGATCGCCTCCTCTAGGACCTTCTCTCTCTCGGCCCGAAGAGCGCTAATGCTCTTCCATCTTCCAATCGAAAGATCTACACCCACAGTTCCTCTGCGTGACTTCCCTTTGTTCACTTGTCGGGAAGATCGGAACTCGCGGCTTCACGAGCTCATGGTCTATCTCTGGGTGCTCAAAACCCCGAGACCCGATGCGCTGGTCAACACTGACTTTGTTCTTCCCTTATCGGTACTTCGCTCTATCGCTATCTCGCCATTCGCGACACCAAGCGCTCGGTTTTCCCCACTCCAATACACGAGACGTCGAAATGCCGAACTCGCGGCCTCGCTCTCTCGTGACTTCACCACACACGAGCTCAAACGACTTCCCCCTTGACTCCCGAAGCCCGAGGTGTCGATACCCGAAATATCGCTACCTCGAAACTTCACTACTCGCGAGGCCAAACAAATTCCTTGTTGACTCCCGATGTCCGAGACGCCGAATCTACGATAGTTTACACCACCTGTCTTCCACTGTCACCTATGGCCTACACAACTTATGTGGCTATCGGAATGTCTCACCTCGCACTCTCGCGGCTTCCGTTGCATAGTGTTGGATTCTTACCTTGCGAACTCCCGATATGCCGATCCACGAGTAGAACCCACACTCCTCGTGATCCCGATCGACGCTTCTGCCCTTCCGAGCTTCGAATTTCTTCCGCTCCTACACTGTAGCCTTCTTGCACCTCTGCAAGATCCAGCGGCCCTCATATCTTCGCGAAATCTCCTTGGACAAATTCGTTCGTCCGTCCTTTTCCAATAGAACTCCCCGAATTGGTGAGGCGCTCTTCTGTAGAACTCGCCACCCTGTGCACAAACATGCAACTTCTCTCTGCTACCCTTCAAAAACCTTGAAGGCCTATCCCTCCTGAGCTTCAACGGCTTCAATTCCCTCAGGAAGAAGTTCTTTCATGCACTCCTTGCGGCAAATCTTCAAAACACGCTAAGTGTTGAAGCCTTCAATCCTGCGCACACCTGCAGCAGAAATCCTTCAATCCCTTGGCTCAGAATCGCAACTCTGAGTCTTTGTCCAGCCTGCGCACGCTTTGCACGGCTCTAGTGCTAAATCTTCACTCCTGAGAACTTAGAACAAAAGTTATCCCTACTTGAACCCTGCAGTCACGCACTCCTTGCGGACAAATTCAACTGCATTCCTTGCAGGAATTCTCTGGCTCAAGATAGAGAAACAATTGAAACTAATTTCTTGTTCTCACAAACTCCAATTCAACCATGAAATCACATACACAGCATATAAAATAAAATGTATGACAAGAAGAAAACATTCATGAGCATAATATCAACAGCACACAGAGAACAACACAACCATGGAATTAAATCAAAGCTTTCTTCTATTAATTCAATATCTGTACATGGAAGTTCTTCATACACTTCTCTGCTTGCTCTTCTCTTCAAAATGCTCTCAATGATCAGAATTATGATACAATGTACAAGTGAGGGTTTCTATATCTCGTTTCCCTCTCGAGCTCTAAGCTATCAAATCTAGAATTAAATTCCTATCTAACTTTACATTAAATCTATTAAATGCCTCATCTACCTAAGGACGTGAGCTATCCTCTCAAGGTCCATTACAATATACAAAGTGTGCTTCATAAATGTCTTCATTAAAGACTCGCACAACAATATCAAGGTGTTTCAAAATTTGGTGTTGGCGTTGCCCAGCTGGCTTCCGCTTGATTGTGTTGGCTCGCTTAATTGGGTTGGCGATGCTCCTGCATCATACTCCCTCGCTTGAAATTTTTCATGGGCTCCTGTCCATGAGCTCCTGCATGGTCTGCCCATGCTTCTGTATCATTGCTTTGGTCTCCCAGCTGGCGTCCTCCACTGGGTGATTCTTCCATTTGACCAGATACTCAAAATACTTCTTTCGCCTGGTCTTCTTACCCACTCGCTTATCTAGTATGCACTCCATCTGCGGCTTCTCTGCAACTGGTAATTTATTCTTCCACTGGATCATTGGTTCCTCAGTTCTAGCCTCTGCTTCTCCAGCCTTGTATGGGTATAAATCTGAAACATTAAATATCGGAGATATCCCGATGCCATCCGACAACTCAATTTCATAAGCATTTTCTCTGAATTTCTTCAGGACTCTACATGGCCCAATTTTCTTCATCTTCATCTTGTTGTATGTTCCTCTCAGGAACCTTTCTTTTCTCAGATGTGCCAGAACAAGATCGTCAACTTCAAACTGAAGTTGTCTCCGATGCTGGTCTGCTCTACGTTTATACTCCTGATTTGAATCAATTAGTCATTGCTTCACCTGACTGTGAAGTTCTTTCATTGCCTCAGCAAATTCTTCTGCACTAGCGCTGCTAGTAGTAGTCTGTTCTGACTCCCTGATTTCAAAGAATCCTCTTGGTTGTGTCCCATACACAATCTGAAATGGACTCTTCCCTGTGCTACGATTCACTGAATCATTGTATGCAAACTCTGCCTGAGGCAACACATTGTCCCAGCTGCTATGGTGATCTGTCACCAAGCTTCTCAACAAATCTCCCAGACTCTTGTTGACCACTTTCGTCTGCCCATCCCTCTGCGGATGATAAGAAAAACTAAATGCCAAGTTAGTTCCTAGCTTCTTCCATAGCATCCTCCAAAAATTCCCTATGAATTTGGTATCCCTATCCGATACTATACTTCTTGGCAATCCATGGAGTCTAACAACCTCTTTGAAAAACAAATTTGCGATGTGGGTCGCATCGTTGGTCTTCTGGCATGGGATGAAATGTTCCATCTTTGAAAACATATCTACCACCACAAAGATGGAATCAACACCTCTTTGCGTCCTCGGCAGTCCTAATACAAAATCCATGCTTATCGCCTCCCATGGCCTCTCCGGTATGGGAAACGGCTGATAAAACCTTGCATTCTGTTTCCTCCCCTTCGAGTGTTGACAAATCCTGCATCTGTCAACAAATCGTTTGACATCCGCTCACATGCCTGGCCAAAAATATGATTCGCTCAGCGTCGCGAACGTCTTGTCATGGCCAAAATGACCTGCCAAGCCTCCACTGTGCTTCTCCTTCAACAGGTTCTCTCTCATGGAGAAATTTGGAATACACAGTTGATTGCCTCTAAACAAAAATCCTTCCTGGATCATATAATCTATCCAAGGGATCTGATCTCTGAGAACTGGATTCTCAGAGATTTTCAAAACCCAATGTTTTGACTCGGAACTCCTGCAGCAGCAAACATTTCCTGCTCAAAGAATCAGCCACTTTGTTAGCAGTCCCTGAAATGTGTTTAATTACAAATGTAAAATTGTGCATATACTCTACCCATTTTGCATGTTTCTGATTCAACTTCTCTTGTTGACTCACAAACTGTAATGCATGATTATCGTTGTACAATACAAATTCTTTTGGGATCAAGTAATGCCTCCACTTATTCAATGCATGTATGATAGTATAAAATTCCTTATCATACGTGGAGTATTTCAGCTTCGCTTCATCCAGCTTCTCGCTGAAATAGGCAACTGGTCTGTCTTCCTGACTCAAGACCGCTCCTATAGCATATCCGCTTACATCACATTTCACTTGAAATGTCTTCTTGAAGTTTGGCAACACCAAAACCGGTTGTTTGGTGATCTTTTGCTTCAACAAATTGAAGCTCTTCTTAGCCTCTGTTGTCCAATGAAAAGACTTGTGCCGCTTCTTCACCATGTCCGTCATTGCTGCGCTAATCCCACTGAAATTCCTGATGAACTTTCGGTAGAAACTAGCCAAACCATGGAAACTTCTCACCTCGAAAATATTTCTCGGTGATGGCCAATTCTTGATCACTTCCACTTTACTCGGATCTATTTTCAACTCATTCGCTAAAATAACAAAACCCAAAGAAATGAGCTCTGTCTTCATAAACGAATATTTCTTCATATTTATCAACAGCTTCTCCTGCTGTAGTTTCCTCATCACAATGTCCAAATGCTTCAAATGTTCAGCCTTTGTCTTGCTGAAAATCAGTATATCATCCAGATATACAATGACAAACTTCCCGATGAATTCCCTCAGGACTTCATTCATCAGCCTCATGAATGTGCTCGGCGCGTTTTTCAAACCAAACGGCGTGACCAGCCATTCGTACAAACCTTAGTTCATCTTGAATGTTGTTTTCCACTCATCACCTTCTCTCATGCGAATATGATGATATCCGCTCTTCAGATCGATCTTCGAAAAATAATTTTCCCCACTCAGGAAATTCATCAGATCATCCATTCTCGGTAGTGGAAATCTGTACCTGATGGTAATTTTGTTGATCTCTCTTGAGTCAGTGCACATTCTCCAACCTCCATCTTTCTTCGGACTAAGCACTGTTGGAACAGCACACAGACTCAAGCTTTCTCTGACTAATCCTTTGTCCAATAAATCTTGGACCTGCTTCTTTACCTCCTCATTTTCCTGTGGCGTCAACCTGTACGTGGCTTTGTTCGGTAAACTGGATCTTGGTATGAGGTCTATGTGATGACTCACACTCCTCACCGGTGGTAACGAACGAGGTAATTCGTCCACGATGATGTCAGTGAAATCTTCCAGCAGTTCTTGAATCTCATATGGCAAGTCGTCCATTCTTGTGCTAGTCAGAACAATTCTCGGTTTTCTGACCACAAAGAATTTTGGATCTTCCTTCTTCTCCATCTCCGTAAGAAGCTCTTTCCCACTCATGAGAAGTATTTTATTGCTTACTTCTGGCTTCACTTCCTTGTCCTTTATCGGAAGCAACGTATGTGACCTCCCATCCTTATCCAAGGTATATGTGTTCATTCTCCCATCATGAATCACATTTATGTCATATTGCCATGGTCTACCCAGCAATAAATGACATACGTCCATGGGAATAACATCACACAAGATCTTATCATTATATCCTCCCATCTTGAATTCAACTAAACACTGTTTAGTGACACTCACCTAATGTCCCTTCTGTAGCCATGAAACTTTATATGGACTCGAGTGATCAGTTGTCTCCAGCTCTAGCTTTTCCACCATCTCGGTCGAAACGAGATTATCAGTGCTACCACTGTCCACAATGACCTTGCATTTTCTGTCTTTGGTCTTACATGTGGTTTTGAAAAGTCTGGTCCTCTGAGTTGTGTCCTCCACCTCCTTCTCGGGTGTTAAAAGAACTTTGTACACTGTCAGTGACCTTCCACTTCCTGTACCATCATCATTTTCAACATCACGCCTCTGCGCTTCAGTGATGTGAGCTTCTCCAATATCCTTATTCTTCTCTGGACACTCAAATTACTTATGCCCATTCTTCCCACATGTAAAACATGTGATTACTCCTCCTCCTCCTCTGCCTCAACCTCTAGTACGAGGAAGAGTGTTTGCATCAGCATAATCTCCTTGTTGATCAATTTGTTGTCTTCTCGGCTCAACATATGGCTACCTCTGTGAGGTTCCACCTTTTTCAGCTGTACCCTGAGGTTTCTTCCATTCCTCCTTGGGCTTTTGATATTTTTCCTGGGCAACTACCTTGCCTCTGGGCTGACTTCTGCCTCGCCCTCGCTGACCTTGCCTACATCTCAGCTTCTCTTCAACTTTCAGGGCCATCTAATAAGCATCCTCAACTATTCATATGGTTACCATACTCAACTCATCCTGAATGTCGTATCTCAAATCATTCAGGTATCTGGAAACCTTCTCATTATCGCTCTCTCGATGACCTACTCTAATATTGATCTTGTAAAATTCTTCGGTGTACTCCTTCACCATCATCAACTTCTGTCTCAGGTTCTGCATTCGCCTGAACAGAGTGATTTGATAGTCTCTTGGGATTAACTTCACCTTCATCTTCGCGATCATCCGATCCCAACTTTTTATCTTCTGCTTGCCTTTGCAGCGTCTATCAGCTTGTAACTCGTCCCACCATAATGTTGCATGTCCTTTCAAGCGTGTAACAACATGCTTGACTTTCTTATCTTCTTCCACATATTCATAATCGAAGTATGTGTCAAGAGCTCGGATCCAATCCAGCAACTCTTCTGCATCCAGACTCCCCTCATAGACTGGAATGTCCATTTTTGCCTTCACACCCATCCTGGCGATAGCTTTAATCAACCGCTCGGTTGATGCATCCTCTGTTGTGACCTCTTCTTCATGTCCAACTTCCTCTTCAACTTCAGAATCACTAAGATCCCCTGCACCAAATCCGCGTCTCTGAGTTGTCTCCATCTCCTCGAGCCTCGCTCGGAGATCTCTCATCTGCCGCTCCATTTCTGGATTTTCTGTCGGCCTACCTCTTCTTCGCACCTCCCTGTCTTCTAGGTCCAGTGACTGTCTCTCCCTTCTGGGCGGCATGTCAAAATCTTCTTTTCTCTCTGCTACAGAAAACAAAGGGAACTCTTCTCCCACTCTGATACCACTCTGACGCCAACCATACTGCTCGGAGCACAATCGCCTCCTCCAGGACCTTCTCTCTCTCGGCCCGAAGAGCATTAATGCTCTTCTATCTTCCAATCAGAATATTTACACCCACAGTTCCTCTGCGCGACTTCCCTTTGTTCACTTGTCAAGAAGATCGGAACTCGCGGCTTCGCGAGCTCACGGTATATCTCTGGGTGCTCAAAACCTCGAGACCCGATGCGCCGGTCAACACTAACTTCGTTCTTCCCTTATCGGTACTTCGCTCTATCGCTATCTCGCCATTCGCGACACCAAGTGCTTGGTTTTCCCCACTCCAATACACGAGACGCTGAAATGTCGAACTCGCGGCCTCACTCCCTCATGACTTCGCCACTCATGAGCTCAAACTACTTCCCCCTCGACTCCTGAATCCCAAGGTGTCGATACCCGAAATATCGCTACCTTGCGACTTCGCTACTCGCGAGGCCAAACAAATTCCTTGTCGACTCCCGATGTCCGAGATGAATCTCTAATAGTTTACGCCACTTGTCTTCCACTGTCACCTATGGCCTACACAACTTATGTGGCTGTCGAAATGTCGCACCTCACACTCTCAGGGCTTCTGTTGCATAAATTTGGAGTCTTACCTTGCGAACTCCCGATATGCCGATCCACGAGTAGAACCCATGCTCCTCGTGATCCCGATCGACGCTTCTGCCCTTCCGAGCTTCGAATTTCTTCCACTCCTGCACTGTATCCTTCTTGCACCTCCGCAAGATCCAGCGGCCCTCGGAGCTTCACGAAATCTCCTTGGACAAATTCGTCTGTCCGTCCTTTTCCAATAGAACTCCCCGAATTGGTGAGGCGCTCTTCTGCAGAACTCGCCACCCTGCGCACAAACCTGCAACTTCTCTCCGCTACCCTTCAATAACCTTGAAGGCCTATCCCTCCTGAGCTTCAACGGCTTCAATTCCCTTAGGAAGAAGTTCTTGCATGCACTCCTTGCGGCAAATATTCAAAACACGCTAAGTGTTGAAGCCTTCAATCCTGCGCACACCTGCAGTAGAAATCCTTCAATCCCTTGGCTCAGAATCGCAACTCTGAGTCTTTGTCCAGCCTGCGCACACTTTGCACGGCTCTGGTGCTAAATCTGCACTCCTGAGAACTTAGAACAAAAGTTATCCCTACTTGAACCCTGCAGTCACGCACTCCTTGCAGACAAATTCAACTGCATTCCTTGCAGGAATTCTCTGGTTCAAGATAGAGAAACAATTGAAACTAATTTCTTGTTCTCACAGACTCCAATTCAACCATGAAATCGCATACACAGCATATAAAATCAAATGTATGACAAGAAGACAACATTCATGAGCATAATATCAACAGCACACAGAGAACAACACAACCATGGAATTGAATCAAAGATTTCTTCTATTAATTCAATATCTGTACATGGAAGTTCTTCATACACTTCTCTACTTTCTCTTCTCTTCAGAATGCTCTCAATGATCAGAATTATGATACAATGTACAAGTGAGGGTGTCTATATCCTGTTTCCCTCTCGAGCTCTAAGCTATCAAATCTAGAATTAAATTCCTATCTAACTTTACATTAAATCTATTAAATGCCTCATCTACCTAAGGACGTGAGCTATTCGCTCAAGGTCCATTACAATATACAAAGTGCGCTTCCTAAATGTCTTCATTAAATACTCGTGCAACAATATCAAGGTGTTTCAAAATTTGGTGATGGCCCTGCCCAGCTGGCTTCCGCTTGATTGTGTTGGCTCGCTTGATTGGGCTGGCGATGCTCCTGCATCATAAGACATGAAAAATGATTTAATCTCCTTGAAATAAATTCACTCTAAGATCATTAGGATAAGCTCAATGTTATAACCAGACAATAGATTTTTCTTTGCAGGGAATTATAACCTGAAATAATGTCTTAATCAAAGAGTCACGATGTTTATAAAAGAACTTCAATACCGTTGACAGAGCCACTGCTGCTAGCAGGCATCCATAGCCTCAACGGGGATGTCATTTAACCCACTCAAATTCTTTAATCCCATCCAATAGTTGTATCCACATGATGTATACTTCCATAAAAGATAATTTAAAAACATATACCTGCTACCTCTCGACCCGACATTTCTTCGTTGCCAGTAGGCCTATTCAGTACCCTGACGAAGTTGTCTTGATATCATGTGTGCATTTACCCGCTGCCAGCGAGCCTGTTCAGTACCCCGACGGGTTTACACACACTTCTCACAGTTAAGTGTTTTCAACTCTCTTATGCCACTTTTAAATAATAATACAATTATAGATTTCTTGATGACAAAGAGAGTGGGGTGATACTGGAGGTTAATTGCAATACAGGTGAATAGTTGACCATGAAATTTATTTGTTTTCAAAATTGGAAGTTTTTTCATGGTTTAGAGATTTTAGATTTCCTTTAAGAAATCATCTAGAGAATGGGGAAGCACTTAAAAGTGATTCTTTAAGAATATGGACGTCGTAAAAAGTTTAAAGATCATCGTAATTCTCAAATATTTAAATCATATCTCTGGTGTAATACTCTAGCAAAGATAATTTGAGGACAAAATGAGTGACAATTGACTTAAAAATCAATTGTCTGAGCTATATCTTAATATCAGGACCTCTTTGAACTATTTCAATTTTCTTGAAAAACACAAGTCTTAAAATAAAGGCTTCCTTCGACAATAGTTCTTTGATCAGAGATATATTGATTCAAAAAGAAATATAAGAAGAAAACTCATTTAAAATAATCAAAGAAAACAAAAACACACAAAAAACCAAATCAAATTTTATTAATGGGACTAGAAAATCAAAAGTACACAAAATCAAAACAACAAAAGAAAACTTTTCAAGAAATGATTTTGGCCAAAGATAAACTTGAATTTTTGTATCCACTATCATCTCACTGTAAAATAAAGGAAGAACTTAATCATATAAAATATCATGTGCGAGCAAGTTCTTTTCTTAAGATAGTGATGCATAAGAGGTTACTTTGACCAAGCATTATTATTAAAAATAAAAGAGACTAAAAATAGGAAAATCCTCATTAAGATAAGTGCAGTCCTACTCATGCACCTTGGGTCAGGGTTGAATTGATAGTTTAAATTTACTTATCTATTTACTTTCCATTTAAAATTTTCATGATGATACTGCGTTTTTGAAAAGAAATATTCAACAAAAAGAAAAGAGAAAAATATTTAAAGTGAACTTCCCTGAAAACATTCATATTATGGTTCTCTTGGTGTGCCCACTTGTGTTCATAACTGCATTATTACAAAGAGAAAAACTGAGAAATAAAACTAAAAGAAAAGCTACTCCTAAACTTACTCTAACTACAAAACAAATCAAAAATACTAAGTGAAGTCATGCTTCCAATGTAGCCATCGGAGCATCTTCAATCCTGCACGGCATAGAAAATTGAAAATCAAAATAAAAGAATGTATCATTTGTAGATGAAAAAGAAATATGTCACGCTTACCTCCTATATATTCATTTAAAAACAAAATAAGCACGACATTACCATTGTTTTGAAACTTCTTGATGTATGAATCCTCCAACCATTATGCAATCTTGTCATGATATGGGTCATAATGGCATGGAAGAGTGTAAGTAAGTTTGGAAAACTTGTCATTATTATAGGGACTTGACATAACCATCAACCAAGGTCGAAGTGCCCCATCCTCCTAACAATTCTCCAAGTGTTCATCAATTTCTTCACATGAAATATCTAAGAGAATCATGTTATGCTTAATTCCTAAATATTTAGGTAAAAACAAAGTAAGCACAACTTTATCTTTATTATGAAGATTTTTTGTATACAAATCTTCAAGCCATTCTAAGATCCTGTCATAAAAATTAGGATGCAAGCTGTGAATTTGATGAAATGGATATATCAATGGGGAACACATCATAAGAGGATTCATGACATCAGTTAGATTATTGGTTTGAATGCTTCCTTTGATGAGATTGATTGTTTCAAAATGTGAAGCATAAACATTAAAATTTGAAGTAATCAAAGAACGAATATGCAATGTAGAATATTCAATCTCCATAAGGATGAGTGCATTGTCTTTTTCAAAAATAAATCGTGTAAAATCATCTTGCGACATGTCGTTTTTCCATGTGAGTGATGAAAGTGAAAGAGCATAAAATCCAACTTCATATATGTTATGTTTCGAATTAATTTCACCAAATTTTTGCATATCGAAAAGATTTGATTGTGATGGAAAAAAGTTAGATACCATGGGTAAAGTATCAAATCCACTAGAATCTAAGAAGAGATCGGGATATAAAGAGTAAAAGGAATCATAAATAAGCAAATGAAAATAATATCTTGAGCTATGATATTTAACAATGGTATTTTCAAGACATTCCTCTTCATTTTCCTTAAAACTTTCACTCTGTTTTGGGGATAAATTCTTCAACATAATATGATCATCTAAATTTGCCTCCTGTACGATAGACAATTCAAAACTTTCATGAAAAACATGTGATATTTCATGTTGATAAGGTACGATTTGTAGATGAGGATTTAAGGTTACTTCTTCTAATTGCATATCTACATCTCTAATTAGTTTGATCGGAATGTTAGAATGCTTAAGATCATTTTCATCACCTAAGTCTTCTTCAATAACCGAATTTAAATACTGATTAGAGCAAGAGTTAGGAGAACGAGGACATTCACCTTGACCCAACCTTGAATCTTCTTCCATGATGGTCGAGGACTGAAAATACAATGATTCAGAGGAAAAACCAATTTGATTGTCAGTAAGAACATTTTCAATAGATTCTACCTCCCTTGCTTGTTCAACATTTTCAGATGGATCCCTCTCATCCTGTGAACACAATTCTTCTTGCAATTGTGTGATAGTATTTGTAATTGTTTCATCATTTGCGATCGAATATGATTGGATGCAAGCATCATAGAGGAGATTTAATACAAATGACATGTCATCAAGATTAAATTTACAAAGATGATGGATTCTTATCGAAAAGTCTTTTGAATATGAATCGCCATTGATTAGCAAAGTCTGAAATTCTTCACATAATTGATTGTAATCATAGATTTCAAAAGCATCTAAAAATTCATCTACAAACTAAAACCAATCAAAAATGTGATATGCTCGAAAAGACTCAAACCAATGTTTAATCCGACCCCTGAAAGTAAAAGCAAACAATCTACACAAAACCTTTAAATCAGAAATATTATGCTTGATGCATTTACACCAAAACTTGTTAATATGGTCTTTTACATATACATTCCCCCCACCATCAAAGGTGAGTTTGGACAAGAGAGAGACTGTCTTATTGGGAATATCAAGTAATGAGAAGTGGAAAGCATGTTCCAACACAGTGATTTGGGGAGCCATGGAAAATTAATTAAATTCAAAACAAAGACTCATGTAAGGCCATCTTGTCAGTCTGGCCCTCCTTCTAGCGCCATTTGTTGACGGGCGAAATTGATCGTCCATCAACTGGAAGAGCGAGTCCGGTCCGGGGTTGTCTAAATAACCCAAGCCCTTTGGTGTAACTCGTTCTGACGGGTTTAATGGCTCCGTTAGCCAATCTAAGAATCCTAAAATAAATGAATAAAAGAGAGAAATAACTAACTAATTACTAAACACACTATATATGTACATATGTGCAAATGTAACTATAGTAGTTGTATTTAAGCAGAAGATATGCAAGTCTCGTTTATTTACATGATTTACAAGATGCAAGTTTTAATCGAAACTTACGAAAATTGATGTGAAAAATGATTGCTTCTAGAAAGCAGATAAAGAAAGCACATAAAAAATATTTATTGTTTTTCTTTTATAAATTTAAAGAATCTTACAAAAAAAAGTTAATGAAACATGAAAATCTAGATAGTCAAAGCTGAACCATACATTGTAGTTTCAATAATATTAAAATGACATAAAAATACAAAGAAGCTATCATGTCAATGAATTGGTGAGGTGTATCCAAGCATCTGCATGAGTGGTGAACATCCAACTGCCATGTCCAAGAGAGAAATCTGCAATGAACCTTATTATTGTTCTAAATAAATTTAGAACATGTATTGGCAGCTTAGGTTTTAATGACAGAAAAGGAAACACAAACATATACATGTGATCTCATAATTATACATGATTACAGCAAGATAAATCTGGAAGCAATCTATGCATTTTATCATTCAATTTAAAATTCAAAGATAAATCTTATTATTTAAATCGAAGATATAATCACAGCATTTGTATTTTGATGAAGCAAATGACAGATGGTATTTATAATATAAACCTCCTACACATCATAGATCATTTAATATAAAGATATCGGACCTGCACATGTAACAGGATTAAAAAAAACATTAATAACAACATTGTAAACAAAAGGCTAAAACCAAAATGCATATATTTCATTCTATTAAGTTTTTTTTTAATCACTTGTCCATTCTGTAGTCCTAGAAAAATTGTTTTGGATAATAGACTTTAAAGATTGGAAAAATTAATATATAAACGATAATAATTAACCATGTATTGATAAAAAAAGACTAAATATATTTAAATCAATGCATAATAAATTATTCAAAGAATATGAATATATTATAATGAAAATAAAACCATTTTACTTACAGGACAAAAGCCATTAAGCAACCTAGAATTCCATATTCTT
>JZKD02S1970449.1:445226-467226 GCA_000966675.3 Picea glauca
ATTTTGAAATGAGATGCAAAATGAAAAAATAATTTAATTAATTAATATCACCAAATGATTTCATGAAAATGAGAAACCAACCAAGATATTATTTGATAAAGTATTGAACACATTAGTCAAAATAGTCAAAATTGCTAATGAGCAAAAGAATGAACATATAATCATAATTTAAACGAAAGTAAACAGTTGATAAAAAATAACGTTTTTGTTTAAATTGAGATTTTATGCTCGTTTCTAACTTTTGACATATACTCTTGTAATAAATGTCTCATACTATAGTGAATGTATTAAGTTTGTCTCAAAGCAAGCCAAGGTATGGAACTATTTGAAAAGGTTGATTTTGTAGCTCATTATAATTATCAAGATTCTAATGAGGGCCCTTTAAAGTTTGTAAAAATATAGGGGGAGTTGTTGGGGCCCAACACCAAGATCCTGTAAAATTCTGCGTAGCCATACAATCTCACATGATACTTCCCAAGTTGATATGTATTATGCTTCTGCTGAAGAATTGGCAATTTTTGTCTGCTTTTTGCAATTCCAAGATACTCTTGTCGAACCCATATTCATTAAATACTCTGAAGTGGATGTTCTATCATCAATGTCACCTGCAAAATCAGCATCTGAATATCCAACAAGTGTAAAATTTTTGTTTCTTTTGTAAAGAAGACCAAAATCTTTTGTACCTTGAATGTATCTTAGTACCCTTTTTCCTAAATTCAAGTTACTTTCCCTTGGTTCCTGCATAAACCTTGAAATTATACTGACTGAATATGCAAAATCTGGTTGAGTATTTGTCAAATAAATGAGACTTCAAACCAATTTCCTATACTTTGTATTATTTACCAATTCCCCTCCTTCAAATTTTGAAAGTTCCAGTGTTTGCTCCATGGGATTAAGAGAAGGTTTACAATCTTACATGTCAAATTTCTTTAACAAGCCATTGGCATACTTAGTTTGACTAAGGAATATTTGGTTAGGATGATGAGATACTTCAACTCCAAGATAATATTGAAGTGTCCCTAAGTCAGTCATTTTGAACCCTACTTTAAGTTCTTCCTTAACCTGTTTGATGTGTGTTTCATTATTTCTTGTTATGATTAAGTCATCAACATAGAGTACAAGTATTCACCATGTGCTTATCTTGTAATTGAAAATACAATGTATCATATGATTCACTTCACTGAAAACCCACCTTTCATAGGTACTCATCCATTTTTGCATACCAAGCTCGAGGACCATGTTTCAAACCATATAAAGCCTTCACAAGTTTGCAAACTTTATGTTCTTTTCCTTTTGCTTCAAAACCTTGTGGTTGATTCATGAAAATATCTTCCTTTAGATCACCATTCAGGAAGGAACTTTTGACATCCATTTGATGTAATTTCCAACCATTATGTGCAGCCAAATTGATAATCATTCTGATAGTATTCCATTTAGTTGTGGGTGCAAATTTTCTTCATAATCAATTCCTTCCTGTTGAGAAAAACCTTTAGCAACAAGTCTTTCTTTGTACTTGTCTCTATTTTACCATTAGGCTTGTACTTTACTCGATAAACCCATTTACAACCGATGGGATTAACATCATGTGGAAAATCAACTAATTTCCAAGTGTCATTTGCAACTAATGAATCATATTCATTAATCATTGCTTCCTTCCATTCTTTATGTCCATCTACTTTAGCAAAAGAAGTAGGTTCATTAGAATCATGAGAAAAAAATTCTTCTGCTCTTGAAGATCCCCTAGTTCCTATTTTGTTCATTTCATCTGAAAGAACATATTTGAGAAGTTGTTCAGCCCACTTTGGCTTCTTATGTTGAGGGAATTGAGGATCTTAATCACCATTATTGTTGAAAAGAGGATTTTTAAAAAAATGAGGCTCTTCTTTCATCGGAAATATCTGAGGTTGGAGAAGACTATTTCGAGGATTTTTTATTAGAAGAGTCTTTTGTCATTTCATTATCCAATGAATCAGAAGAACCATTTGATAAAGATATGTCTTTTGGAGAAACAATGTGTTTTTCAAGCCAAAATGTTTGCTTTGACTTGTTCAACTTTCCTTTACCCTTAGTATTTTTCTTCTCTAAACGACTAAGAAGATGATTAATCTCATCTAAACTGTCTTTCAATTTCATCAAAAATCACATCTCTACTGACAATGAATTTTCCATCTGAAAGAAATCTATACCCTTTATTTTCATTAGAGTATCCAATGAAGGTACACTTCATACTTCGATTTTCTAATTTAATCATCTTTTCCTTAGGAACTAAAGCATAACATGTTGATCCAAAAACCCTAACATGATTTAACTTGGGTTTAAAAACATACCAAGCTTCATAAGGTGTTTTTCCATATAAATCTAATGTAGGTGATCGATTTCTGAGATAAACTGCAGTATGGACTGCTTTAGCCAAATATTTTATGCTCAACCCTTTAAAATGCATCACAGATCTTGCCATGCCCATGAGAGTTTTGTTCATCCTTTCAATAACTCCATTATGTTGTGGAGTGTAGGCATTTGTCAGTTTCCTCTTAATTCCATTGTTTCAACAATAATCATTGAGTTCAGTCGAAGTGAATTCACCTCCATTATCAATTCTCAAAGAAGCAACCTTTGCTCTAGTTTCATTTTCAACCATGTGTTGAAAATATACAAACTTTTCAAAAGCTTGAGAATTTGCCTTTAAAAAGTCCACCCATGTCATTATAGTGTGGTCATCAATGAAGAATATAAAGTATCAACATCCACCAAAAAAATATTCCATTGGACCACATATATCATTGTGAATCAACTCCAAATACTTTGTTTCTCTCCATGATCTGGTTGAAAAAGATTCTCTCTTTTGCTTGCCAAAAATACAAGCTTCACACTTAGAATTTTCTTTCTTTAAAGTTGGAAAACCCTTTACCAAATATTGGGACTTAAGTTTCAAGAGACTATCAAATTTTAAGTGACCAAATCGAAAATGCTATAATTTGAATGAAGATATTTCAGAATTCACTGTTGTTGCCACCTCTTCCTTTTATTGGATGACTTTCCCATTCATTCTTAGTAACTTTTCATCTTCATATCCTGTCATAATTTTTTTCTAAGTTATCCTTCTCTAACTTAATCTTCACCAAACCATCTTGCATGACGATTTGATGTCCATCTTGTCTGATTGTGACTAAGGATAACATTTTTTTATTAAAAGTTGGTACATACCAAACATTTGAAATCCATTTTTCACCAATTCCAGGGAGAAAGACTTTCACTGAACCTTTTCCTTGAGGTATATGAGTTGTATCATCATCTAAATAAATGGGATTTAGTTGAACATATTTATAATTCCAAAAATAGTCGATGTGATAAGTTATATGTTGAGTAGCCCCTGTGTCCAATATCCAATCATTTTCAAATGAATCTACATGTTGAACTGCTGAAAAATCATATTCATATTAATCATCCTAGTAATCTTGATCCTTTGCATATTGAGCTGATTGTTGAGAATTTGAATTTGTTGTCTGCTTAAACTTTGGCAATTAATCATTGCTTGTAAGACAATTTGATGCATAATGACCCATCTTTAAACATATTTTACATCTTACTTGACTCAAATTTTTGCCTCTTCCTGACTGTGCATTATTATTGTGAGGATTACTTTGAAAATTGTGTTGATGAAAATTGTTATGACCTCTACCTTGACCACGACCTCTTCCATGGCCTCGATTAGAAGATTGATTTTGAAAATTTCCAAAAAAAAAAATTCCTCTTCCTTTATAACTTTGAGATTTAGTGAAAAGAAGATCTTCTCCTGATTGTTTTTGTTTTCCAAAAGTTTTACTATGTTGAGCTAGTAATTCACTAAGTGAATCAAAAGTCATTGTTGATAAATTATCAGTTATTTGCAAAGTCTCAAGAAAATGCTTATAATATGGAGGCAAGCCATTTATTACAATGGAGATAAGAAAACTCTCTTCAAGTTTAGAAAAACTTTCTTTGATTATTTCTTGATGAATGTTCTTAATCCTTGAAATGTATTCTAATACATCGCCATTGTCTGCTAATATTTGTTTAAGAAATTTCATTTGTAGATCAACTCTATGAGATGTAGCAGGAGTATCAAAAATCTTCTTTAATAGATTCCAAGTAGACCATGCATCTTTGGAATTCTCAATATGAACAAACATGTGTTCAATTATAGAAGAACGTAGCAAAGAAAGTGTTTTTTCATATTTCAAGTTCCATTTTGCTAAATAAGTAGTGTCGGTGGGATTAGTTGGAGCAATATCACCATCACAAATATCACGCAATAACTCATTATAGATCAAAGTGTTATGCATGTTCTGACTCCAAGATTTGTAATTCTTGGGTCCATCTAACTTATATGATTATGTGAATAGGTTGATTAATTTAGACATGATGTTTGTTGCAAGATTGAAAGATAATAATCCACAAAACTCCTAAAGAGAGATGCGGGGCACCAAAAAGAAGTACTTAGTCCACGTGAAAAAAAAAGAGTTTTTAGGGCTTGGCCTTGACCCTTTAAAAGTCTCGATGAAGAAGAAAAACAAAATTGAGAGAGTATTTTATGGGACTCTTCTCAACTTTTCACTTAAAAAGTACAATCAGAATTTTCAAAAATCGATCCTTTTATAAGACATATAGTCTTTTACAAATGACAAAAAATGATCCTCCTTGAGCTAAAGTCATCAATGACTAAAAAAAAATTTCACAAAATGGTAAACCAAATATTTAATCCACTCATTACATAAAATGTGTGCCATCAAAGCATATTTATAAATTAAGAGGAATGAAAAGTTTTAATCTTAAAACCATGATACCTTCATGTCTGTCATCAAAGAAAATTTATAAATTAAGAGGAATGAAGTTTTAATCTTCCAAGCAGCAATCAAGAGTGAATAACAGGTGAATTAAGTGGAGCGAATCAAGGAGGGACATGCGCACTTCTTTGAAACAAACCAAAAAATCTTCCTCCTCCTCCCAGATAGAATTTGATGACTACAATGAGTTTATTATTTTGTTTCCATAATGTCTTTCAAAGTAAGTTCTTTCTTCAATGTCCAACGCCCAGAATGCTGACTTTTGTGACTGCAGTTTTTTTTAATAAAATCCCCACGATAGCTTGGGCTCTTTCTTACTCGATCCACATGGAAATTTTGTTGATGAGAATCCCCATAAAAACATGGGCTCTCCCTTACTCGATCCACATGGAAATTTTGTTGTTGAGAATCCCCTTAATAGTATTGGCTCTCCCTTACTCGATCCATGCTCACCGCACTAGAAGAAAGGATCAGATCTCGGCATGGAGGCACCAAAAGGAAGGCTCTTCTCTCTGTCGGGACTAAGGAAAATTCACCTCAGATCTTTGTGGAGTGTAAAATTCACCTCATATCTATGTGGAATTGTAAAATTCAGCTCAGATATGTGTGGACTAAGGAAAATTTGCCTCAGATCTGCGTGGACAATAAAATTTGCCTCAGATCTGCGTGGACTTGTAAAATTCGCCTTAGATTTGCGTGGACTAAGGAAAATCCACATCATATCTTCGCGGACTTGTAAAATTCACCTCAGATCTGCATGTACTAAGGAAAATTCACCTCATATCTACGTGGACTAAGGAAAATTTGCCTTAGGTTAGGATGTTCTTCATGTATAAAGGAGAAAAAAAAATTGTCTCTTGCAACTGCAAATCATGAGGCACAATCTTGCAAATATTTCAACAGCTATGACAGAAGAGAAAACACCAGTGTCATCTTCAATCACACCATAATAATTTACTATAAGTTACAATCAAATTGAATGGAGGTACGCTCGATCCCAATGTAATTTTATATCTCAGATACAGATCTCGGATTCATTAGTCACTGGAATTTCTGAAAACGAGAAAAAAAAAATATAGAATCTACAATATGATCTAGATTTAATTGCCATATTTAATTGATCTGAAGCAATGTTTACAAATGAGCCATTTTTAATAAAGAAGCAATGGATCTACATGTTGAATTACTGAAAGGGGGGGTGAATCAGTAATAGATCAATTTAATCCTTTTTAACCATATAATCCAAGTGTTATATCAATGTAACATTATCATCCAATAACTACAGAGTAAATAAGCAATGAACAAATGAACAATCATACACATACATAGTACACCAGTGTTTTACGTAGAAACCCAAAGCGGGAGAAAACCACGGAATGATTTTTCTTATATGTCTTGAAGAATTACATTCATTGGAAGCACCAACTTCCTTTGTTTTCTAGCTGCAACTGGAAGGAGGCTCCAACCCCCTTGTTTCTCAAGCTACAACTTGAAGGAAGCTCCAACTCCCCTATTCTTTGGCTACAACTAGAAGGAGGCTACAACCCCCTATGTTCTCCGGCTACAATCGAAAGGTGGCTACAACCACCTATCCTTGCCCCATCCAACCTCCCTAAAGTAGAAGTAGAATGATAGAACCACTGTCACACTATCACTGTGCGATATACCGCTATAAAAATGTACCAATAAACCTAAACCATGCATCAACATGTACCTCAACTTGTAATCAACATGTGCCATAAACAAGTGCATCAACCATGCATCAACCATGCACCAACCTGTACCAAACAACATGTAATCAACATGTACCATAAACAAGTGCATCCAACCACGTAATATGTACCAATCATGTGTCAACTACTCATCAACTATGACTCATCAATATGTACCAATATCATCAACTATGCACCTCATGTATGTGCCAACTCATCAACTACTTGTCTTGACCATGTACCCAACATGTACCTTAACCAAAAGTCCTCATCAATTTCATCATCCAAATATGATTTTTAACTCTGTAATAGACCTGGTTTATATGATCACATACCTGCAAACCTTCCTTAACTTTAATAACAAGAGACTAGCATTTTCATCAAACTTTTCTTTAGTCTCACATGACTAGTTTTGGATTAGTCAACAACCCTAACTTGAAATAATCATAACTATGTACTTGTAATGAATAAAGATCTAAAAATGATACACAATGTTCTTCATTGTGTTTATGCAATTCCTCCAAGTTTCACTACTTGGAACCTCTCATAAAAGGAGTCATAGAAAAAATGGCATACCTTGCTAAATTCTGGCTTATTCTAGAGAGCGGCATTGTAGAGCATGCCTCGCACAGAATATTTGTTGAATTGATCTAAAAATTTTATACAACATACTACAGAATTTACTATAGCCAACAATTTTTTTCTTACTGAATTTGAATCTGTTATGAATAATTTATGACGTTTTTACCCGAAACACCTTTTTTAGACTAGTTTCAGGACTAGCCACAAACCCTATTTTCCACGGAGTGTAACTCCAAAAATACAACAACCCACAAGATGAATTTTTTACCACATATACTTGGATATGTTTCCTCAATGTTCTATCAATTTCACGGTCTGAATCATTCTATAAAAACAATTATTGTGAAAATGGTGAGATGACCTGTAAATAATATACCTTAGAAAGCATCATCAAAAGAATTTATCCTCCCTTGAATTTCGGCCTTCTTTTCTTCACCTTCCCTCTAAAATTAGGCTTAGATATCCTTTTGTTACCTAATTCACCTATAGATATTCAATATTCTCAAGTGTGATGTAAAATGAGAGAGTCTTGCCTCTTATTTATACTCTCCATCTTCTAGGTCACTTAACCCATTTCTAGGTCACTTAACCCATTTTCCTCATTTTTAGGGTTAACCACTTTCCATAATTATAAATTTATCCATTACTTTATCATTTAAATATTCCTTCTTGACTTTGTCACATCAATTTATCATTTAAATAATCTTATTTGATTTTGTCACTTCACTTTATTATTTAAATAATCCTTCTTGACTTTGTCGCTTTACTTTATCATTTAAATAATAATTTCTTCTTTTCAATCTCTTTGACTTCTTTGACCTTTTGGGGCTTCAAGCTAACATATGAGGGTCCTCCAACTTCGTAAGGCCATAACTCTCAAACCATGAGGAGTTATGTGATGTTCCACATACCACCAGAAATGGAATGACATGTACTATCCATATAGAATAATATTACCTTCAAATATATTAAAACTCATACCATTATACATGAACCAACCTTGGTTCCATTACCCAAACCTTTGTGCTACCAAAATTATCTACCGGACTTTCTTCAAGGGTTGACATCAATGAAAACCAACCTTAATCAACAATCTCCCCCTTTGGAATTTATGGAAACACTTTGATGAAATATTGAAATTCATATCACTCATTCTCCCCCTGCAAACATGCCTCTCTCCTCTGCATCTTTGTGAATTTCTCCCCCTGGAACCATGCCTCTGTCCTCTGCATCTGATGAATCTCTCCCCCTTTGTCATCAATGGAAAAGGTATATTTCCATTTGGGGCTACTCCCCTTGACTGAACTTCCCTCTTTATGGTGCTTCCTCGTGTACATATAAGACATATAAGATAAGCATTCAAAAGCATTCATTTTGGAGTAGAAATAACTCTAAGTATTTGGTGAAGATACTCAAAGGATTCTCGTGGAAGTGGTCCTTTAAATATGTCTTCCACTTGTTCTTTTGTGCCCACATACTCAACTCTGATGTTATTTTCTGCAACATGTTCCCATAGAAAGTGATACTTGATTGGAATGTGTTTCATCTTGGAGCACATCACCAGGTTCTTTGAGATATTGATGTTGCTTGTATTATCACAATAGATTGGAATGGACTCATAATACTCAACTTGTATATCTGTCAAAGTTTGTTTAATCCAAAGAACCTGTGTACAACATGATGTTGTTGCAATATACTCTACCTCGGTTGTAGATAGAGATACTGATGATTGTTTCTTGCTTAGCCATGATACTAAAAACTCACCCAAGTAGAACGTTGTTCCACTGGTGCTTCATCGGTCATCAATAAACCCTGCTTAATCTACATCTGTGCAGGGAATAAGAGATAGATCCTTTCCTTTTGGATACCATAATCTAAACTCTTATGTTCCTTTGAGATATCTGAAAATTCTCTTCAGTGCTAATACATGTGATTCCTTTGGTTATGCTTGAAATCGTGCCACATGTCCAACTTCCTGCATTACATCTAGTTTGGATGTTGTCACATATAGTAGGTTGCCAATCATTAACCTGTATTTCCTCTGATCTCTAGACTTTGAATCATTATCTTTGTTTAATTTGCAACTAGTTTGCATGGGAGTGATAACCAGTTTGAAATATTCCATTCCGAACCTCTTTATCATTTCTCTGATATACTTGGTTTGAGAAATAAAAATTCCTTTGTTGCTTTGATGTATCTGATTTCCCAGAAAGAAAGATAGTTCTCCAAGTAATGACTTTTCAAATTCATTCTACATATCCTTTGCAAATTTCTGGCTTAACCTGTCATCATCACTACCAAAAATAATATCATCAACATAAACTTCAATTAATAAAACATTACCTTGAATTACCTTGATGTAGAGGTTGTTGTCTGCACTTCATTTTCTGAACCTTGCCTATTGTAGATATTTATCCAGTCAAGACTTGTTGAACTTGATATTCTTCTTTTGTCGAATTCTCTTCATAATCCTCTTCTACTTCCTTTTCATCTTTTGCTTCTTATTTGCAAATTTATTCCATTGATTCATTTTCTTCTTCCTTTGATTATGGTCTGCCTGTTTCATCAATTTTTACGTTGATGTTTTCTACAACTTTGTTCAATCTCATATTGTAACACTTGTATGTTTTCCTTGTACTTGAGTAACCAACAAGTACTCCTTTTTCCACACAAGAGTAAAACTTTCCCATTTTTCCATCTTCTCTTTTGATGTAGCATTTGCTTCCAAAAACTTTGAAGTGCTTCACATTTGTTGGTCTTCCTTTCCATAGCTCGTAGGGAGTTTTGTCAGTGTTGTTTCTAAGCATTACTCTATTTTGAATGTGACCTATTGTATGCACTGCTTGCTTCCAAAATATATCTGTCAATTTGGAATCCATTAGCATTGTTCGAGTCATTTCATGTATTGTCTTGTTCTTTCTTTCAACAACTCCATTCTGTTGAGGTGTCCTAGCAATGAAGAATTGTCTTTTTATTCCATGAATGTTGCAGTAGTCCATAAATTTCTTTGAAGTGAAATCTCCTCCATTATCAGATCTCAAGCATTTCATTTTTGAATCCATTTAATTTTCAACCATTTCCTTGTAGATATTGAAGTTTTCAAACACTTCTGACTTATTCTTGAGAAAGAAAACTGCAGTCATTCTTGTATAATCATCAACTAATAACATAAATTATTTCTCACCTTTTAAACCCTTTGTTTTAGTTGGTCCAACTAGATCAGTATGCACAATTTTTAGTGGTCTTTTCATTGAATATTACTTTGATTTGAACTTGGTCTGTGTTTGCTTTCAATGTTGACAATGCTTTCATAAAGTGTTGGTTGGTTTCATGATCTGGGGCATTTCTCTGACTGCTTCTTTTATGCTAACTTTGACAAGGTTATCAAAATGTATGTGACCCATTCTTCTATGCCATAGCCAAATTTCATCTTTCTTTACTAGACAACACTTTTCATTTCCAGTTTCACTTAATACATATATGTTCCTTGAAGTTCTCACAGCTATAGCAATAAATTTTCCTTAACCTTCTTTTCTTATCTCGCACTTTTGTGAATCGAAAGTAACTTTATGACCTTGGTCACACATTTGACTCACACTTAGAATATTATGTTTCATATCTTCTACTAGTAGAAGATTTTCTTCCTCGGTATTCTTGTTCCCAATTCTGACTGTGCCTTTTCTAATGATTTTAGCTGAAACATCATTACCGAAGGAGACTGATCCATCTCTTTCCTTTCATAATGTAAGAAACATGTCTCTATCACCTTTCATGTGTTTTGAACAACCATTGTCAACATACCAATCACATTTCTTCTGCTTAGCTTTTAGAGCGAGTATGCATTATTCATTGCTATACTAATCCTTCTTTCTTATCCATGTCCTTTTATGAGGTTCTTGTCTGTGACTGTTTTTATTCTATTTTGGTTCTCCAGGAGGGACTATCATTCTACAATATTTGGCCATGTGTCCAAAATTGTTACATTTGTAACATTCCACTTCAGTGCTCAAAGATTCAAACATGTTGTAGCTTCTTCTATGTGTTTCACTAGGACTTCTTGGATAACCCCTTTGTGTATGACTTTCAAAGTTGTTTGTGTTCCTATTATTAGCTTTGCAATTCACAGCTTTATGTCCAAAATTATTACATGCATAACATAAACCAAAAAAGATAGTTTGATACCTAGGAGTTGAAGATCTTCTGAAAGGAGGTACTCTTATAAATTTGTCTTCTTCCTGAGGCCTATCTGTAGGTTTTTTATTCCGAACTCTGAATCTTCTCAGTGGAGGAGTGTCCCTGTAATCTTCCTTGTAGATCTTCCTATCCCCCTTTATTGTTTATGCATAGATTTTTGGATATATTTCTTGCTCTGTTGTTTTGGATCTTGATCCTTTTTCTGTCTGATTGTATCCAAGTCTGGACTTGTCATGGTGAGATTTTTTACTGTTGATAATGTCATCCAAAACTTTTGAGTTGTTTTGCATATTTTTATTTTGAAGATCCTTTCTTAATGTGAGAATCTCTACTTCCAAATTTCCAATGATCTTGTCTTTTTCTTCTAGCTGTTCTTTGAGTGCGTCTTCAATTCTTTTATCTTCTTCTATTTGAACCTTCAAATTTGTGATCATTTGTTCTAGTTCTTGAGTGTCTTCTTTCTTGTCTTTTCTTCTAGTTTCTTGTTTTTCTTCTTTTCTCTTCTGATAACTTATATGGCACACATTAATTCCTCTCGGTAGTCAACTTTTGCCTCTTCAATTTCTTCTTCGACTTCTTCATATTCTTCTTCGACTTCTTCATATTCTTTTTCAGTGTCTTCTTTATCAGAGTCTTCTACTGCCATGAATAGAACTCTTTCTGTCTCAGTGTCACTGACTTCATCTTCATCTAATGATGAGATGTCTTCTTTGGTGCATAAGATTTTCTTGAAAACTTTCTTTGTGTCTTTTTCCTTTATATGTTTGTTTTCCTTTTGAGTAACCTTCATCATTTCTCTTTTTCTTATAAGGACATTTGTTAGCAAAATGACCAATACCATCACAATTAAAACAAATTAAAGAAATCTTATCTCTATACCTATTGTTTGTTCCCTTGTTCAGTCTTTTCACAAAGTTGGCCATTTCTTCATCATCTTCCGAAACGTCACTGTTGTTGCTATGCTCTTCTTTTTTCCTTCCCTTTTGATTTGACTTTTTGGATGCTTTGAAGGTTGATTCTTTTATATCTAGATTTTCCTGTTGAGTTCTCATTTCATATGCTATGAAGATTCCATGTAATTCATCCATGTTTATTGAGTTTAGATCTGATCTTTCTTCCAGTGCTGATATCTTAGAGTCGAATCTCATAGGAAGAGATCTTAGTACTTTTTGAACAATTACAGATTCTTTGATTTCTTCTCCCAATCCTATGATTGCATTTACTATTTCATCAACTTGTAAAAGGTAAGCTGCAATATTCTCATCTTCTTTTGTCTTAATTTGTTTGAACTGACCTCTGTAAGTTTGAAGCTTTGTTGCTTTGACTATTGAATCTCTTTCATAAATATTTTGAAGTTTGTCCCAAATCTCTTTAGCGGATTTACAATGTGAAACTTTGGTGAATATTGTTCACTAAGACCATTCAGAAGTGCATTTTTGGCTTTGGAATTATTCTGACCAAGTTTCACTGCTTTGTCATTTGTTGGCGGAACTGTCAGTGTTGTGTATCCATCTACAAGTGATTGCCAAATTTCAAATCCTTGTGCATGTATATATGTTTTCATCCTTATGTTCCAAAATGCATACTTATGTCCACTGAACTGTGGTATTCCATTTTTATACAAGTTGTTACTATCCATGATCTACCTTTCAGTGGTTAAACTGATTTATGAAGGAACCTGCTATGATACCAATTGTTGGATTACTAAGAGGGGGGGTGAATCAATAATAGAGCAATTTAATCATTTTTAACCATATAATCCAAGTGTTATATCAATGTAGAATTATCATCCAATAACTACAGATTAAATAAGCAATGAATAATGAACAATCAAACACATACATAAAACCCCAGTGTTTTACGTGGAAACCCAAAGCGGGAGAAAACCACGGAATGATTTGTATTATATGTCTTGAAGAATTACATTCATTGGAAGCACCAACTTCCTTTGTTTTCCAGCTGCAACTGAAAGGAGGCTCCAACCCCCTTATTTCTCAGGCTACAACCTAAAAGAAGCTCCAACTCCCCTATTCTCTAGCTACAACCAGAAGGAGGCTACAACCCCCTATGTTCTCCGGCTACAACCAGAAGGTGGTTACAACCACATGTCCTTGCCCCATCCAACCACCCTCGATTAGAAGTAGAATGATGGAACCATTGTCACACTATCACTATGATATATACCATTGTAAAACTGTACCAATAAACCTGAACCACGCATCAACCATGCATCAACCTGCACCTCAACCTGTAATCAACCTGTACCATAAACAAGTGCATCAACCATTCACCAACATGTACCAAACAACCTGTAATCAACCTGTACCATAAAAAAGTGCATCCAACCATGTACCAAGTATGTACCAATCATTTTTCAACTGCTCATCAACTATGACTCATCAATATGTACCAACATCATCAATTATACACCTCGTGTATGTGCTAACTCATCAACTACTTGTCTCAACCATGTACCCAACATGTACCTTAACCAAAATCCCTCATCAATTTCATCATCCAAATATGATTTTTAACTCTGTAATAGACCTGGTGTATATGATCACATACCTGCAAACCTTCCTTAACTTTAACAATAAGAGACTAGCATTTTCATCAAACTTTTCTTTAGTCTCACATGACTAGTTTTGGATTAGTCAACGACCCTAACTTGAAATAATCATAACTATGTACCTATAATGAAGAAAGATATGAAATTGATACATAATGTTCTTCAGTGTGTTTTATGAAATTCCTCCAGGTGTCACTACTTGGAACCTCTCAGAAAAGGAGTTATAGTAAAAATGGCATACTTTGCTTAATTATGGATTATTCTAGAGAGAGACCTTGTAGAGTGTGCCTTGCATGGAATATTTGTTTAATCGATCTGAAAATGTTACACGACATACTATAGACTATACTCTAACCAACACATTTTTTCTTACTAAATTTGTATCTTTTATGAATACGTTATAGCGTTTTTACCCGAAACACATTTTTTAGACTAGTTTCAGAACTAGCCACAAACCCTATTTTCCACAGAGTGTAACTCCAAAAATACAATGACCCACAAGATAAAATTGTTACCACATATACTTGGATATGTTTCATCAATGGACTATCAATTTCACAAACTGAATCATTCTATAAAAAAAGTTATTGCGAAAATGGTGAGATGACCTGTAAATAACATACCTTAGAAAGCATCATCAAAAGAATTTATCCTCCCTTGAATTTCGTCCTTCTTTTCTTCACCTTCCCTCTGAAATTTGGCTTAAATATCCTTTGGTTACCTCAGTCACCTATAGATATTCAATATGCTCAAATTTGATTTAAAATGAATGAGCCTTGCCTCTTATTTATACTCTCCATCTTCTAGGTCACTTAACCCATTTTTAGGTCACTTAACATATTTCTAGGTCACTTAACCCATTTCAAGGTCACTTAACCCATTTATATGTCACTTAACCTATTTTCCTCATTTTTAGGGTTAATCACTTTCCATAATTAGAAAGTTCTCCATTACTTTATCATTTAAATATTCCTCCTTGACTTTGTCACCTCACTTTATCATTTAAATAATCTTCTTTGATTTTGTCACTTCACTTTATTATTTAAATAATCCTTCTTGACTTTGTCACTTTACTTCATCATTTAAATAATAATTTATTATTTGCAAGCTATTTGACTTCTTTGACCTTTTGGGGCTTCAAGCCAACATATGAGGGTCCTCCAACTTCGTAAAGCCATAACTCTCAAGCCGTGAGGAGTTATGTGACATTCCACATACCACCAGAAATGGCATGACATGTACTATCATATAGAATAGTATTACCTTAAAATATATTAAAACTCATACCATTATACATGAAACAACCTTGGGTCCATTACCCAAACCTTTGTGCTACAAGAATTCGCTACCAAACATTCTTCAAGGGTTGACATCAATGACAACCAACCTTAATCAACACTACAATCTATGAAATTGCATATCTATAAAAATTTACAATTCTAAAAAAATGAATATTCAATCAATTATTGAAAACAATTGATTGTTGCAATAACACTTTCCTTATTTAAAATGGCAACAGTTTACCTCAATACCGTTGCTCTTGAATTTGAACAGATACAGGATGATGTTGTGGAGACTTCCTTGATTCCTCAATCCATCACCAATCCTTCCATCACGATTTCACCATGGCTCTAATACCATGTTGAAAAAGTATCCTCAGACAGGTAATTTTATTGATAAGGTAAAAGTGATTACAATCTGAAGTGAGAACTCATAATCTACTCCTTAACCTCACTTGAAGAATGAGCTAGTTTATATAGCTCATCTTTAAACTAAAAACTAGGAGAACAACCAATCACATAATCACATGAGTATGATAGGTGTCCTTTACATAGAAGCTAGGTGTCCTTATCCTAACAAACTAGAATAATGTAATTTTTAAAAGCATTTATACTAGAAAAATACATAGACTATAGAACTTTAGCATTATGAGGCTAACACTCATTCCTTTCTTGTTATTTATTTTTAAAATATTTTGCCTCTCTTTAATGTTTGGCGTATTCTCTTAATTTCAATTAGGGATTTTGAACTTCCTTCAAGTTCTGTGTCTAATAGGTTTTCCAAACTAATAGAAAGACCAAATCCAGTTTCCCAATCTTCAAGTCTCTAACAAAAATTGCATTTTCCTAATTACCCAGCTACTCTATGAGGATTTTAGTGGCTTAATTTTACTAATACTTAGGGATTTTCTCATATAGATTACTAAATGTAATCAGCAATCACTATGTTCCCAATTTGAGTAATAATCCATTATAAATAGCTTCCCATTCCAAACAGAGATAGGTAGAAACCAACAACAGAATATGTTTTCCAAACTTTATTTCAAATTTCTCAGCCAACCAAACAATCATAGTGACAATTCCATCATTTAAGTAGGATAATAAATTATACAATTATCTAGCACATGAAATCCATAGCATGAAATAAACTTGTCATGACAATACAAAAAACAAAAATCACTTATCTGAAACTTAGAATTAGCTAGAAATTGTTGAAGGGTGTTCCATTCTCCACCCAGCCATAGGCACAGGTGGCCACCCCCTAGCCAGAGTATGATGCCATGAGAGAGAGTTATTATTTTGCTTAGAAAACATCAAGGGATGAAGGTTACACTCCTTCTCCCATAGGAACCTAGAAATCCATTCTTTTATCTACTAAGAAAGGGGGTATGTTGTGATTTTTCACTCAATCACTAAATTTATCTACAGCCCCATTTATCATCTTGATTAGAAAACATTTCCCAACCATTCATGTACCCAGAATTGTTTATCTTCTCTTCTGAACTAGAGAGCTTCACATGCTCTTCCTCTTCAGATCTTGTCCCCGGACCCATTCATGTGTCTCCTCTGCATTCTGCCCACGATTTTCCTCTTTTTATTACCTTCTACAGTAAGATTTTGTGGGTCCATTTCCCAATTCATGGGTTAGATCAGGAGGTTCACAAATGGGGTACTCTTCCCATCTCCTCATTGAATATTGAGCAAGACTTCCCAACTACTAGTTTGACTGGTAATTAAATTCTCTAGTATAGAGGAATTGTTTTGGATATGGGAATGTTAAATCCAGTAGAGTACTGGTATCGAAGGGGGCATCTCAACCATTATCGGTTCCCCTCACCATCCCCTCTCATGCATCATAATTTTCATTGGCACCTTCAGCAATTTCCATTTTTATTTAATAGCAGAAATATTTACATTACTTTCTTAGCAAAGGTTCATAATTTTCCAAAATCCACTCATAACAGACATGTCCATAGTCTTTTAGTAATAACATAATTATATTTACAAGCTGGGGAAAATGGGGGTGTTACAAAGAGAAAGGGGTCCTCAAGATTCTAGTCATATTCCAGCAACATAACCTTACTTAGATGGATTGGTATGGATGAGTGACCTCAAGGGATTTATTTATAGTTGCATGGTAGAAAACCCTCTTGACATGGTCTTCCTTATGGTGGTTAAATATGACTAGATCAAAGGTTAAAAATAGAAAGTAGGGTTTGACATGGTCCACATGTAATTCACATTCCATCACAATAGATCAGGTGCATTGATAAGGCTGGAAAACAGTTTAAAATAATTATTTTTAAGTACAATGTAGGTTTGTAGATTTTGTCTACACAATTTGGACTGGCCAATTTTGGTCAAATTTTGGGGTTGACTTGGATAATTTCGGAAAATTTGAGGTCATGATATGGTAGAATGGTGTGGAGGATGAGGTTTATGCATACCAAAGTGATGTATTCATGTATAACTACTCAAAATGGTGCAAGTGAGAAATTTTGAGGTGATAACATATCAGATGGTGAAATCCTTTTGTAACGAGGAATATATATTGATCTTCATTTTTTGAATTGGGAATAAGAAGGTTGTTGATAGGAAATATTTTTTCCTTCAATGTGTTTATATTTTTTTGTTATGATTGCTTGGCATCCTTGATGTCAAGTAATTTGAGTTCATTCTTTATATTTTCTTCCAACCCCAATATGGAAATTTTTAGTATATGTTCATTAGATAGGTTGTCGACGCAAGAAGATAGTACATACATATCAAAAAAAAATTCCTCCAGTGTGTCTGATTGTTTCAAATGAGTGAGTTTGGTAAGAAATTCCTTCTCACCAATGTCCTAAAATATTTTGAAAAATAACTTTTTGCATATATCTTAGCCTCCTAGTAGTGCCTAGAATTTTGAGATCCACCATAAGAACCAACCACAAATCGTTCTCTCTAGGTGCATTGACACAATGTTAATTTTCTCTTCCTCGTCATGTATTTGATATATCTTGAAACATAATTCAAGATTATTAATCCATATTTTACCTTCCTAATCATCTTTGTCGTCAAATTTTGGTATATCAATTTTTATCTTGTGCATAAAATCATTAAGTGAACTCATGTTGGATGAATATTGTGGTTGTGAAAATAATGTGTGTGAATTTGGGATACTTATTCCTTTACTCCCATTTTTCAATGTTTTGACCTCAAACTTGAGAAGATTTTTATTGTTGGGTATGTGTTATATTATTTTTGGAGTCCCCGAAAAAAAATTGGTGTTTTTTGCGTCCATTTTTTAGTGGTTTTCACCACATGGTTTTATCTTTTGGTAGTTGTTTGGTGCATGAAAAGATTTGTGGTTTAGCCCATAAATATATGCTCACTTTGGTTGTGCGTTAAAGAGCACAGGGGTGAGGTTTTGGATGTTTGGTTGTTTGTTTTTTCTTTGGGATTGTTATAGGTAATAACTAGTTAGATTTGGTGGTTATGGAAGGTTGTTGGTCAAATCAACGGATATTTATGAGAGGTGAGTGTTGTTTTGTTCCAGGTGCTTGGGTTGTTAGTTGGAAACTCTGCATGAAATTAATCATAGGGTTTTATTGTGTATTTTGGTTGTTTTGAAGGGTTGTTGATCAAGTTGATAGAGGTTCATGAGAAAGGTGTGTTACTTTTTCCAAATTCTTAGAGTGGCAAGGGTCAAATTTGGTTAGGGTAACCTAGGCACTCCCTTCAAATTTTCATGCACTCGAATTTGGCTTCTTGATAGTGGAAACAATGCAAGCTTAGAATGTTTCCCTATATTGAATTTGATAGCTTATATTTCACTATGGAAATGGTTTTTTTGGATGAGGTTTTTATTGTGGGTGTAAGAACACCAACCCCCTAAGTACCCTTCTAAGGGATGGGGTGTCAAAATTTCACTTTTTTCCTCAACCATCCCCAAGCCTATTCTCTAGGGAACCATCACCTTCTACTCATCAAGAGCTTTCCAACGACTATCATCATGCTCATAACTAGGCTCTGCATCAAAAGTTATGGCCTACTAAATTTCCTTAGGCATTCATTGGTCAAAATCCACCCCTCTTCCATGTGTCTCCCCATCACTTACACCATCCGACGTGGAATTGATGTGGCGCATGCCACCTGGCCCATCAGGTCCTCTAAATCCACTGCTTCGATTCATTTGGTGCATCCCTTTTCCATCGGAGTTTTCTCCATCATCGTCACATTCCACTATAGTTGGCACACTATGACAGATCTGAAATTCCTCATAGTTGGGAAATAAATGGTCCTAATTTCTTTTGAGTCTTTAACTTTCATGGTGGTTAACTCCCTTCTCTTATTTCCCACATTAAGCAAACAGGTGGTACCCACGATGATCCACGGATGAGATTGAATCTCACCTCTTCATCGATCTATGGCCCAAATCACCTCTTAGAGTCCCTCTATCGAAGTCCCCTAGAAACCCTGCATTCATACATCCCGATGGTAGTATCCTCCAATCAACGGTGGAGATATTTCCACCCTCAGATCCAGTGGTCAACAATCAATGGAAACCATACAAAGTTCTAATATCGACAAGGTCCCATCTTCGTCCTCTTGACAAACTAGGTGTCGACAACTATTGTCCTTTAGGAAATGTTGGTTTCCACACTGGTGAGACACGTGGCATTCATATCGCATCACGGGCCACCTGTCAAGGTGCCAAATGACCATGACACATGGCATAACCATCCCTCGATACGTGGACCCCCATGTGGACTTGACATGGTATACATTTCATCACAGAGAACTTGGCTCATCCATCCAGGTGTTGACACATGCCCTCCCCATGATACGTTAGCCGCCATGTTGGCACCTCTGTCACCCTAAAATCACTCCATTTTCCAATACTCACCAAGGAAACTAGTAGGGCCCATGAAAAATAAAGAATTGAGACCATGTCACATCCAATCATCAATCAACAGTCCATATCATTCCTCAAGGTAGCTCCCATCAAAGTGCATCTCCTTCGAGAACAAATATTGCTCCAAACAGCACCCCTCCGATGGATAGTCGATATCTATCAATCCTATAGATCGGACGATTAATATTTAAGACACATGTCCCATGGTAAAAATTGACAAGGACTCTCCCTCATTCCCTCCTACAAATTACAGGATAACACGTGTCAACATATAGGACATATGGTATCAGAGCTCAAGGTCTTGGGGTTTCGCTGTTACATCTGAGACACCTTGGAATTTTCGCTATAAATTTTTTTTCTACAATTTTTCAGAAGGAATGGCTTGGAGGATATTTATTAGATGGATCAAGGTATGTTGGGTTCAAATTTCATCTTCTGAGGCCTTATACTTTCGTAGATACAGCCTGTAAAAGATAGGGTTCTGGAATCATCATGAACTGAGTCATTGCAGAACTTTCGCTATAAAAAACTTTTTGTAATGTTTCAAACCCTGAAATCTAGAGGCTATTCACATAAATTAGTAAGGTATCTATGGTAAAAGTTTCAACTTCAGGGTCATCTTAAATTTGTAGATACACCCTATGTAAGATAGGGTATCTGACTAGTCTCAAGAAGGTGTTCCAGGTAAAACAATCATAACTTATTCCTAGAGTATCCAAATTGAGTGGGACTAGTTTCATTGGATCGTGGACAGTATGTAGTATTTATGGTATGAGTTTCATAATTTTATATCAATTATTTTATGCGGGGCATGCTATACAAGTGAGATCTCATGGAAAGGCCAAAAATCAACAAGTTGTGAGGAAGTTACCGTAAATTCCACTTGGCACATCCAATTTTATCAGACCTGTGGAATTGTAGAGAAGAAATATCAGAGAACTACATAAAATAAATTTTCATACCCAGAAGGGATGAAATTTGGGATATACAATAGAAGAAAGATTGTCTATAAGAACCACCTCAAAATCAAGGTTCAAAAGTGATACTTGGCCAACATGCCACCCAAAAAGGAAACTTCTACACCAAATAAGCCTCCAGACAATCCTACCTGGAATATTTATGAAGGTGAAGAAATACATAGGGACATAAATGATTTACAAAATAATATAGTAACAAAGGATGAACTACAAGAGATGGAAGCTAAGTTGGAGGCAAAGATGGATGGTTTAAAAGAGGAGATCATGGAAGTATTGAAAAATTTTGTAACGGAGAAGACACCTAAAAGTGAAAATCCATCCCATGAAATTCATGATGAGGACAAAAGGAAGGCGAATCAAGAATGGAGAAACTCCAACTTTGGTTTGAATACCAATCACGTTCCTAAGATCGATATGAGGAAGTTTGATGGCAAGGACCCAATCACATGGATACTTCATATGGAGAAATTCTTTGATCTACATAATGTGCCACATACACAAAAGGTACAAATTGCTTCTTTATATTTAGAACCTAATCAATTTGTATGGTATCGATGGCTTTGTTCTCGAAAATCACTCGTCACTTGGACAATTTTCACGGAAGAAATGATAGCACACTATGACGATACAAGGAGCAATACCTTCTTTAGCCAATTGATAAATCTCAAGCAAAAGAGTTCAGTTACCGAGCACATTGAAAACTTCCAAATATTGAATATAAAGGTAACCGATATTCCATATGAGCACTTGATTGATGTATTCATAGGAACTTTAAAGGATAAAATTCAACCTGAGGTTCTCCTTTGGGAACCCAAATCATTGGAGAATGCATTTAAGGTGGCAAGAAATGCTGAAAGTAAAAATATGGCTATGGCTACTAGAAGGACCAATCCTAAAATCTATAGAGAGAACAATGCTCCTTCTTCTAAAACACCTCAACCTACAAGGTTGACACCTCAACAATTG
>JZKD02S1970449.1:476582-488696 GCA_000966675.3 Picea glauca
AACCTTATGAGCATCATAAAACAAAACACTTGCAAATAATCAAGTCTTCAAAAACCTATGCTCTGATACCAACTTGATCTAAAAATGAAGAAGACTTGTATTCTTGAAAATATTTTGCAAGTTTAATTTTATGTGTTAAAATGCAAATGGATCAACTTTGCAACACAACTTTAATAGGATTTACTCATTCAAGATGCATATAAACAGCAAAAAAATAAGTGAACAGAAAACACATAACACAGCAAATGATAAAGGAGTTCACCCCTCTCTTGGGCTACATCTCCTGGTCCATCTTCCAATGGATCATTTGTATTATTTTCTAAAAGTGCTCAAAAATGTTCTTTACAATGCTTAAAATTCCAAATAGACTGCTCCAATGGCTTCAAAATGTCCAAAAACCCCTAGTTGGGCTTTTTCGGCACCTCGTTTGGCCAAAAATTGAAGAAGATAGGCTTCCTGGAAGTCCCCCCTTCAAACTTGTTGTCTTTGCATCTACAAAACACACCCTTGTTGGCTCAACCTAGCCCACATGCATATTTAAGCGTAAAAGCTTAGTACCGGATGCAATCGCGTGAACCATGCAAACTGTAGGACAGTTACGGGCGCACCTAGCCCCTAACCGTCAAGGGCAAGGTTGTATGACCCATGCGACTGCGTGCAAGTATAAACATAAGCTCCCGTTCCACAAGCCAATGGTCAAAGGACATATGGCGGTTTGTTTGTATAACCGTTGGAAAAAAACACAACCGTGCATGCGCCAAATGGTATAGCATTGGGTCATATGTAACACAATGTGCGACCAAGGGCTCGGGCTAAGCCCCAGCCCGGTCGCGCCCCAACTATACACATATGCAAACATTTAAATATATTTTTCCACATATATTACAAGGAACAACCAGTGGCACGCCAGTTGGCGTCTCTTCCCAATTCTCTCCCCCTTGCTCGGAGGTTGCGGGGTCAACTCTGGCCAACGACATAATTTTAAACCAATAGATATATGACACGTGGCGGCCATTGACTGGGCCATGTGTCGTCATCTTGTTCGATGCAAACATGCCATGTCATATGCCAATTGTTCGAATAACTACTTGCCATGTGTCATACAGCCTTCCACCTCAGCGTCTGTACGGACTGTACAGTCAGCACCACGTTTTTTGCATGTTTGTCATTTTGAACAGAATGCAATATCTCTTGCTCCTGACATCCGTTTGAACCCAAACGAGTTGCATTAGGTTCGTAACAACAAGGTCTATGCTCTCGTTTGATTTGAAGTGATTTCGAACACTTTGAATGTTTGAGCAAAATTTGATCCCCTAGATCACAGGTTCTCATGCCCACCCTCAAACTTGGTTGGAAGCTACTGCATGTGCTAAAGAGGCCCAACAAGTTGTTTTCTCCTAGAACAAAAAAACCTCTTTTGTTCCTCACCCTTGACCCACTAATCCTAACCCCCCTGTCACTCACTCAAGGTCCATAAACTAACTAGGGCTGAAATGGTTGAACGCCAACTAAAGGGTCTTTTCTATAATTATGATGAAAAATATTTTTCGGGGTGCAAATGTAAGGAACAAAAACTTTTTATCGCCATTTCCGAAGATGATGTGACAATTCCCCTTGTTGACGAGCCTTCCCTTCCCTTCCCGATGCTACCCAGGAACCTACTGACCCACCTTAAGTTGACCCACTTATTTCCTTGCATGCCCTCACTGGCTTCTCTATCCCACAAACCCTCAAGCTCATTGGTTGTATTAAGAACAGGAAGGTCATCATCTTTGTTGACAGTGGTAGCACCCACAATTTTATTCATCGTCACATTTCCCAGGAAACCAATTGCTATATTCGTGTTGTCAACAATTTTAAACTTATAATAGCCAATGGTGGGTCCATGAAATGTGGTGGGCATTGTGAAAATGTTCATCTTCAAATTGGAAATTACCACCTGAAATCTCATATGTTTTCCATTGACGTGGGCAGTTGTTACATAGTTCTAGGTGTTGAATGGTTATGCACCTTGGGTCCCATTCTTATGGATTTTAAGGAATTAACCATGCAATTCCAACATGAGGGACAAAGGCATCAATTCCAAGGTATCACAGTTGGTTCTCCTGATATCATTAGTTCCCATCACATGGAAAATCTCCTCAAGAAAGTCCACTCTAGTATTATTGCTCAACTCCATTATATTCAATCCATTGAGACACCCTCTATGCATCTTGACCTCCAAGCTATCCTTTCCACACAACAAGTTGTTTTTCCACCCCTCGGGGACTTCCTCCTTTGTGTGGTGTTCATGATCATTCCATTCCCCTTTTTCCTGGTAGTCTTTCTCCCAATGTTCTCCCTTATCATCATACCTTTTCCCAAAAGAATGAAATTGAGAAAATAGTGCGGGAATTGCTCCAAGAAGGTGTTATCTGCCCCAATACCATCCCTTATTCTTCCCCTGTGGTCATGGTACTTAAGAAAGAAGGTACTTGGAGCATGTGTCCTAACTTTCATTCCTTCAATAAACTCATCATCAAGGACAACTTTCCCATTCCTGTCATTGATTATCTCTTGGATGAGCTGAGTGGTGCTCAATACTTCACTAAACTTGATCTATGTTCTGGCTACCACCAGATACGTATGCAAGAAGATGACATACCCAAGACTGCCTTTCACACTCATGAGGGTCACTACGAGTTTTTGGCCATGCCCTTTGGCTTGTGTAATTCCTGCTCCACCTTCCAAATTCTCATGTATCATGTCTTTCGTCCTTTTCTCTATCATTTTGTCTTAGTTTTCTTTGATGATATTCTCATATATAGAAAAACTTGGAAATCCCATCTTTCCCATGTGGATCAAATTCTCCATCCACTCTCTCAGCACCAATGTTTCCTCAAACGCTCTAAATATTCCTTTAGTGCCTCAGAAGTAGAGTACTTGGGTCATATTGTTGGAAAGGATGATGTCTGGGTGGATCCTAAAAAGATTGAAGCATTGCAGGATTGGCCTAGTCCCAAGACTATCAAAGGCTTGCATGGTTTTTTGGGTTTAACAGGTTATTATCGCAAGTTTCTTTGAAATTATGGGAATATTCTGGCCCCTCTCACTACTCTCCTTAAAAAGAATTCTTTTACTTGGACTCTAGCAGTGGATTAGGATTTTCAATCTTTGAAGGCGGCTATGTGTACTACTCTGGTCTTGGCCCTCCTTGATTTCACAAATACCCTTGTCCTGGAATGTGATGCCTCAGGTGGAGGAATTGGACCAGTGCTTATGCAAGAAAGAAGATCCTTGGCCTTTACCAGCAAACAATTGTCAGAATGCCATTTGGGCCAATCAATCTATGAAAATTAAATGTTGGCTATTCTGAATGCATTATATCTCTGGCACCCTTATCTCCTGTGGAAACGCTTCCAAATTAAGATAGATCATCAAAGCCTCAATTATTTTTTGGAGCAACGAGCATCCTCCCCACAGCAAAAAAAAATGGGTAACTAAGCTCTTTGGTTATGATTATGAGATCATTTACAAGAAAGGAAAATAAAATGTGGTTATTGACACTCTTTCTTGGAAATATGAATATGAAGGGCCCCTTTTCTCCCTCTCCTTCATTGTACCATAATGGCTCCAAGATGTGCACTAATAATGGATACATGATCCTAAAATCTCGCATCTAATCCAACAATTGCAAGCCAACTCTCAAGTTTCCCCAGGGTACTCTTGGCACAATGATGAGATTTGCTACAAAGGCCATTTTTATTTAAGTAAACAGTCACAACTTAAATCCACGGTGCTTTCTGAGCTTCATGCTACTCCCACAGCTGGGCATTCAGGGTTTACCAAAACCTATGACAGGGTCAAACTTTATTTTTTATGGGATGGTATGAAAAATAATGTTCACACTTTTGTAGCAGAATGTGATGTTTGTCAATGCAACAAAGGAGAAACCATAAAACATCTTGGCACACTCCAACCACTTCTGATTCCACCCACTATTTGGAGGGACATCTCTATGGATTTTATTGTGGGATTACCTAAATCAGGAAATAAGTCAATCATGATGGTGGTCATGGATCGTCTTTCCAAGTATGCTCATTTATGTGATCTTCAACACCCATTTACCGCATCCATTGTGGCTCAAATTTTCATGGATCATATCTTCAAGCTTCATGGCATGCCTCATTCTATTATTTCTGATCAAGATACCACTTTCACCAACAATTTTTGGCAAGAATGTTTTAGACTACAGGGTACCCAGTTGCATCTCAGCACTGCCTATCATCCCAAACTGATGGTCAAACTGAAGTCCTCAACAAGTGTTCGGAGACTTATTTGAGGTTTTTTTCCTCTAAAAGGAAACATCAATGGGATCAATGGTTACCATTAGTTGAATAGTTGTACAACACTTCTTACCATACAACTACTCGTATGACTCATTTTGAAGTAGTCTATGGCCAAAAGCCACCTTTCATTCTCTCCTACATGCCAAGTGTATCGAAGGTCCAAGCGGTTGACCAAACACTTATAGTTCGTGAGACTATTCTTCGTACCCTCAAAGAGAATTTGGTCATGGCTCATAATCGCATGAAGCAACATGTCGATCAAGGTCGCTCAGAATGTCAATTTGTTGAAGGAGACCAGGTATTTCTTCGACTGCAGCCTTATAAGCAAACGTCACTCAAGGCCGAACATTATCAGTTCTCAAGAGTGTTGGACAAGTGGCCTATCAGTTATCTTTTCCCAGACATTCTAAGCTCCATCATGTTTTTCATGTCTCTTTATTAAAAAAGGTGATTGGAAGTGCCACACTCAAACCAACCTTCCCAAGTTGGATGAAGAAGGATCCATCGGGTTGCATCCACAAGCAATTTTGTACCAGTAAGAGCATCGTCTTCATCAGCGTACCATCAAGGAAGTGTTAGTCCAGTGGAAAGATACAACTCCAGTAGATTCCACCTGGGAGCTCGTTGACATTCTGCAGCAATTTCCTCATCTCAATCCTTGAGGACAAGGCATATTTTAAGGGGGAGGGAATGTTAGTGACCTAACCTACCTAACCCCTCAAGTGGGTAGAATAATATATTTCCATGTAATAAAGATCAATATTAATAAGGCCTAGCAATAAGGAGGAATAAGTCAAATGTAAGAAGACCTAATAGAAGCTTTCGCTTCTAGAAGGATCTTCCTCTGGATTGTTCTTTTAGATAGACAGATTTAGTATAAATAGGAATAGAGGGTATGAGAAGTGGTGTCTTGGATATTAGTGTAATAGAGCTCTTCTCTACTATAGGTTTCCCCCTCGAAGAGGAAAGTGAATATTTCTCTCAGTAATCAAAGTGCTCTTTCTGGTGTTATTCTAGTATTATTCTAGTATTATTGTGGTATTGTTCTAGTTATATCATTGTTTCTCTACCATTATAGCTAATTATTTTTGTTATGCATACTATTTTATATCTGGAATACTACATTGTGCTCTCTCATTACTTGAAGAACTAACTTGAGGTGCTCTTCCTTTCTCTTAGAATAGATTAGGATATCGTCAATGAAAACCAACACAAATATGTCCAAGAACTTGTTGAGAACATTATTCATCAGGCACATGAAGGTGGTTGGTGAATTGGTAATCCCAAATGGCACCACCAAAATTTATATTGCTTTTACGGTTGTTTTGTGGATGTCTTCATCCTTAATCTATACCTGGTGGTATCCAAACCTTAGGTAAATCTTGGAGAAAATTGTAGCACCCTTTAACTGGTCAAATAAGTCATCAATTCTTGTTAAAGGATACTTATTCGTAATTGTCATTTTCTTGAGTTTTTTGTAATCTATGCACAATCTGAGTGTGCCATCCTTATTTTTCACAAATAAATTTGGGGCTCCCCAAGGGGACACACTAGGTCGAATTTAACATTTTTCCAACATCTCTTTTAGCTACTTTGAGCTCAACTAGCTCTACAGTACTCATCCTAAAGGGTGTTCTATACATTGGCACTACTCTAGGCATATGTTCTATTGAGAGATCAATGTCTCTTTTTGAAGGAAAACTTGGTATCTCTTCAGGAAACACATATTATGTTCTCTTAATAAATAATGATCCTCTAGGATCGGTTTATTGTCCTCAATAGAGTTCAATACATGTACTACATACAAGGGGCATCCTTTTTTGCAATACGTATTCACTTGAAGGGTTTATATTAGTCTTAATGAGATAGGATTTTGGATTCCTTATAGGATAATTTTCTTCCCGTTCTCATCTTCACATTTGAATTTTTTTTTTTATAACACTCCAAATTGGTATATCAATCCATGACAACCAATCCATGTCAATTAGCATGTCATAAGATCCTAAAGGGAGTATGTTCAAGGTTTCTTTGGTGGGCAGCCCATTCACAATGAATTGGCATGTTGGTATGACCTATATTACTTTTCTTTTTGTTCCAATGGCTAGTTGTACCAGCCATGATTTAGCATGTTTTTCTTGCTACAGTTGATATTTCTCAACAATTTGAGGGGCAACATAACTCAAATTAGAACCAGGGTCAATTAAAATGGAAAAAATATGGTTGGTAATCGTAACTTCCATCTCCACCACTGAGGCTTGGTTGTCAGTGTGTCTATTATCCAGGGCTTCATAAATTTGTGGCATGTTCCTAGACACATCATTGACGATGGTAGCTTCATGAATGTTGTAGACCCTCCTATTTTCTTGTTTTCTATGTGGGTAGTCCCCAACATTTCAATAGTTATTTCTTTGTATTATCAGTCTTTCATGGGGTTGATCCATAGGGTTTGTTTCCACTCTAAGATGGAAAAAAAAATTGATACACACTCTTGGTGGGAAGGCTCATCTTAGAGATTTTTCCATGATTCTTAAAATTTGGGGATTTAAACCCCTTCTTCTTGAATCCAAATTTACCTTTCTTCTTCCAATATTTATGAGGTTCTTCCTTATGATTGAATTGTTCATAGTAGTATCTTGCCTTCTAAATAGTGTCTTATAAAGTCTTAGGTTCATCAAAATCAATTGTGTCTTGAAAGGATTTAGGAATCCCACTAATCAATCAATGCATTTTAAACTTTTCATATTTTATATAGGACACATACCTCATTAACCCCAGGAATTTGTTGATATATTCATCTATGGTGATATGTCCCAACTTGAGTTCAGAGAACTCCTTAGTCTTTTCATCATAGTACCTTTCAGACAGGTACTTCTTCTTAAAGTGTTTCTCAATTTGTCTCTATCATGGTTCCTTCTCATGGATTCCCTTCACATTTCTAAGGTCCTCCCACCAAATAGAGGCCTTTCCATTCAAGTTTAAAATACTTATTTGAGCCTTCAAGTTTCTAGAGTAGTCATGGACTCTGAAGTATTTCTTTAAGTCGAGCAACCAAACTTCTACTTCTTCCCCCTTTTTAATCTCTCCATCAAAATTGGGTGGCTTGGATTTCTTAAATTCTTCAGGGTCATGGATCTTGGAATGTTTCCTCCTCTTTCTTCTCCTCTAAGAATGTGAATTGGTCCCACTTTTGAATAGTTCCTTGGATATTTCAACTCCCTCACTAGAGGATTCTCTAGATGAATCCTTTTTGTTAGCATGCCTCTTGGCTCTACATAAGGCCTTCTTTGAGGTGATTTTCCTTGTGTTTCCACTATTAGGGTCATGTTTTTGTAATTCATGTGGACTCTGGGTCTTCTTGGTCTATTTTCTATCCAAATTAATGGTTTTTGGCCCATGTTGTAGCTGCCTCTGTATATCTAACAGAATTTGCAACAAAATTGTGTTTATTTCAGTGTGTTTTTCTTGTTATTTTATAATCCTTTCATTGTCTGCCTTAAATATTTGTAATTATGCCATGAGGCTTCTTACAGTTTGAGCTAATTTTTTATGGGTTTCCACCACTTTCCTTTCATCGGACTCTTCCTCTCTATTATGGGAGCCTTCTCCCATTTCATGATGTGTCACCATTCTTTTTTCTATGGTCTCTTTGATGTTCGTTGACTGGTTAAGTGTTGATAATAAAAAATTTATGTTAGCTAAATATCCACTATTTTATAAATGGGGCAAATATTTCTCTATTTAGTGAGATCAGATTCATTATCAAGCCTATAATAATGTCATATAGACTAAATTTAAGCATGTAAAAGTATTTGAAATAAAAAAATTAACCTCCTTTTTAGTAGTAAATATTTTGTACACTCTTATGATTAGGGTATGGGAGGGTGCCCTCCCCCTTAAAATTTATTTTCTAAGAAGGTTTATTAGACTCTTTCCTTAGCCCAAGAATGCCAAGTGTTTTTGCATGCTTTGATACCACTTTGGAAGACACTTGACCCCCTAAGTACTCTTTTAAGGGATGGGGTGTCAAAATTTCACTTTTTCCTCAACCATCCCCAAGCCTCTTCTTGAGGGCACCATCACATTATGCTCATCAAGTGCTTTCCAATGATTTTCACCATGCCCAGAAATAATCTCTGGATCAAACGTTATGTCCTACTAAATTTCCTTAGGCCTTCATTGGTCAAAATCCACCTCTCTTCCATGTGGCATCCACGTGGCTCCCCATCACTTGTTCCATCCAATGCAGCATTGGTGTGGCACCTGCCATCTGGCCCATCGAACCCTCCAAATCAAATGCTTAGATTGATTTGATGCATCCCTTTTTCATAAAAAAATTCTCCATTGGTGTCACATTTCACTCTGGTTATCACACTTTGACAGATCTGACAATCCACGGATTTTGGAAATCAATGGTCCCAATTGCCTTTGAGTCTCTAAATTGCATGGTGGTTAACTCCCTCCTCATCATTCCCATGTTAAGTGAATAGGTGGGACCCACACCGATCCATGATTGAGATTAAATCTATCCTCTTCATCGATATACGGCCCAAATCACCTCTCAGAGTCCCTCTGTCAGATTCCCCTAGCAACCCTGCACTCATACATCTCAATGGAAGTATCCTCTAATTAACGGTGGATATTTTTCCACCTTCAAATCCAATAATCGGAAATCAATGGTAACCATCCAAAGTTCTAATCCCAATAAGGTCCCATATTCATCCTCTTTTCAAAGCAGGTGTCAACACCTATGATCCTACGGGACATGCTGGTTGCCACACTGGCGAGACACGTGGTGCTCATATCGCGTCACAGACCACCCCCTTAAGGTGCAAAATGAACATGACATGTGGCATAACCATCCCTCGACATGTGTACTTGATGTGGTGTACACATCATCATAGAGCACTCAACTTGTCCATCTAGGTGTCAACACATGTCCTCCCCATGACACGCTAGCCACCATGTTGGCACCTCCATCACCATGGCGTCACTATGTTTTCCAATACTCACCAAGGAAATTGGTAGGACCCATGAGGAATTGATGACTGATATGGAATCACATACACTCATCAATCAACAATCCAGATCATTCCTCGGAGTATCTCCCATCAGAGTGCATCTCCTCTGGGACTACATATTACTCCAACCATCACCCCTCCATTGGATGGTCGATGTATCTCAATCCTGTAGATCCAACGGTTAATATTTAAGACATGTTTCCCATGGTACAAACCGATAGGGACTGAACCTCAGTCCCTCCTACAAATTATAGGTTGACACATGTCAACCTATGGGACACGTTGGCGTTCCTTGTTAGCATGACGTCAATCTCCCTCTTAGCTTTACTTAAGTGAGACCCCATGTAACATTTGAGTTGGAACTCAGGACATGTGTCCCTACCCAAATCTACCACCTGGCTTGACATGTGGCACTTAGACTGCATCACATTTCTCTCCCTCAAAATTCCAAATCATCTTGACACATGGCATAGTACCATTTGACACATGGACCATCCACGTAGACTGTCATGGCATACACATCATCACTGAGAATTTGGCACATCCATCCATGTGTTGACACATGTCCACTATGCATTGGTTAGATGATGCCATCCTCCTCTTCTCCTTTTGCTCAAGATGGGTCTTCCTAAATCCAACGGTTGAGGTAAATCCTATGATGGATATAGGACATTTAATAACTTGGAGATATCCTCATTAGATTCTCTCTTCAATGTCGCACACCAATACTCTAACGACCACACACTTTGACTATCTTATGACCAATATCTAAGGTCTAGAATCCATTGAGACATTTCTTTGATAGATCAAACAGCTCCCATTAACTCATAGGATCTCCCATCAGAGTTCTTCACAACCCTATTCCTAGTCACTCTGATAGGTATGCCCTTTGATGAAGGGTCAGGATACTATTGCTACATCGATTCGATGGTAGCGATTTCTTCAAGCTTAAAACATGGGTTGTCTCTAGGCTATCAGTCTAATTCAAGACTTAGCCAATTTAAGTATTTTTTCTAAGTTATTTCTAAAGGTTACCGACCTTCAAGGACTCTGAACCTTACTTTGAAAACCGAGTAAGGTATTATTTTCCTATCCCGGTGGATATTTTTCATGTTCTCGAGGATTTTCGTTCAAATAGGGATGCTTTCCCAGAGCTTAAATCTATCCAAACTGAATGGAAACCTTCCCAACTTCTAGGATCTTTCAGCCTCCATTCTTCCAGCAAGAAATAAGTCCTGCTACTTATTCACCAGAATGGGTATTTCATTCCACACAACCATTCATAATAAGGAGAGTTTAACAACACAAGGTGTACACGTAGGAGGCACACACAAATAGTTCTATTCATAACCACATCAACAGGAAGAAACAATGTATACAATTCTTTAATTATGAAAACACTAAGATTCACATTAAACAGATCCATTCATCTATTTTCCCTAGGTTTGTACTTCGAGGCTCAAGCAGTCACCCATGACAATTTTCCAAGGAAACAGAGATAGTCAATTAGCAAGGCATCAACAAAATAATTTTTCACAATATCAATCTCATGGCCTACAAAATTTCTCATCTATCATTAATTTTACCAGAAAATTAAGTTCAGATTATTTCATTTACATTAGTGTATCATTGATGGCCTCAAACATTCACAGGGATTAAGAACAGAATATACTTATCTGAATATAGGAAAATGCAGGCAATTGTTGAAGGGTGTGTCACTTTCAACCCAAACATAGGCATAGTTGTTCCTGGTGTTTTCACAACTAAGCACCCCCTAGCCAGAGTATGATATCGTGAGATGATTTTTTCTTCTTTTGCTCAATAGGCCAAACAGGATGAAGGTTACTCTCCTTCTCCTATAGGAATTTGTAAAAGTTCAGTCTTCATCCAGCAAGAAAGGGGGTCTGCTATGATGGCTCACTCCATCCCTCAAGTTCTCTACAGCCCTGTTTTTTAGCATGATTGAAGATGCTCCCAATGGTTCCTAACCTAGAAATGTGTCTCTTTTCTTCTTCTTTGTTCTCCTCCAAACTAGACATAGTTCACACATTCCTCTTCTTTGCAGTTGTCCCTCTTCTCAAACCATTTGTGTGCATATTATTTTCTATCCTCTCTCTTCTTCTCACAATTTTCCTCATTTTATTGCCTTCCAAAGCAAGATTTTATGGGTCAAATCCCCCACTTCGTGGGTCAGATCAAAAATTTTCAGATGGGTACTCTGCCCATCCTCTCATTGATTCTTGGGGAAGACCCCCCAACTATTATCTTGACTGGTAAATAAATTCTTTAGGATAGGGGACAGTTATGGGTCTAATCATTTTTAAATCCAGCAGAGTACTATTCTGGCAAGGTCATTTCAACCAGTAATGGTTCCCTTCGCCATTCTGTAATATACCAGATATAAAATGTATGCAGAACAAAAATAAATTGCTAGAAATGGCAGAATAACAGCAATATAACCAGAACATTCACCACAATAGCACTGAAATGATATAAGAGTAACAACAGAAATAACACTTTGAATCTGAAAGCAATGTTCATGGGCCCCTTCGAGGGGGAAACCTCCAGTTGAGCAGAGCTCTATTACAATAATATCCAAGCTAGGGTTCTCATACCCTCAACTCCTATTAATACTAAATATGTCTATTAAAACAAGCATCTAGAGGAAGATCCTTCTAGAAGCGGAAGCTTCTATTAGGTCTTCTTACATCCGCCTTATTCTATTTTATTGAAAGGCCTTATTTATATTGACCTTTATTACATCCAAA
>JZKD02S1970449.1:493543-518349 GCA_000966675.3 Picea glauca
GTCTGAAGAATACTGCAGAGAGGAAATGCCCAAATGCTTAACCAGAAAGAAATGTGGATTTACTTGGCAACCCAAACACAATTGCACGGAAATAGATCTTGTCTATTTTAATTTGTTTATGTTTCTGTCCCCAAGGGTTAGGTATTCAAGGGTTCTACAGACAACAGTTTTCCCTGTGCTATAGCTCTCCGATATACATGTGGGGTCCAACAATATTACTCGGCCCAATATCTCAGGGCACTAACTAAGGAGGATAGATCATACCCTTAGTCGTACTACCCGACTACCCAGGTACTAGATAGTATCTTCCCGAGTGTTGTTCTCGGTGACACTATAGTAGTCAGGTGGCCAATCAGTTTATCTAAAGAGGGCTTCAGGTAATCTAGGTCGATCCGTACACAGGTGTTGTCTGATGTGATACCACTCGAAGGGGTGCCAATAGGGGTTACAAGGGTGGCCAACAGATGTGTGCTTAAGTACCACTTGTATTTCCTGTGTGGATGAATCCCTCAACCGCGGGTTTATGCACGTAACGACGGATCTATGTGGCTTAAAGACGTCAGAATACGTCTCTACCCTGGAAAAAATTTAACCCACACTTTCTTCCAAGGAAAGTGCTCTGATACCACTTGTAATATACCAAATATAAAATGTATGCAGAACAGAAATAAAATGCTAGAAATGGCATAATAACATCAATATAACCAGCACATTCACCACAATAGCACTGAAATGATATAAGAGTAAAAACAGAAATAGCACTTTGAATCTGAAAGCAATGTTCACGGGCCTCTTCGAGGGGGCAAGCTCCAGTTGAGCAGAGATCTATTACAATAATATTCAAGCTAGGGTTATCATACCCTTGACTCCTATTTTTACTAAATATTTCTATTAAAAGAAGCATCTAGAGGAAGATCCTTCTAGAAGTGGAAGCTTCTATTAGGTCTTCTTACATCCTCCTTATTCTATTTTATTGAGAGGCCTTATTAATATTGACCTTTATCACACACAATATATATTTCTACCTATGTGTGCGTTAGCACACTAACACACACCCTCTCTTAGCATAATAAACTATATATGGATAAATATTAAAAATATTCTAAAATATTTCTACACACACACACACAGATATATATATATATATATATATATATATATATATATATATATATATATATATATATATATATATATATCACATCCTAATCAAAGGTTCATTGTCTTTCAAAATTCACACATAACCAGTCTATTCTTAGTTTTGACAATAATCAGAAATATATTTACAGACTGGGGGAAGCAGGGGTATTACAGTGGGGTTTGGTAGCTTTGGAAAGTTGTTGGTAAAGTTGATAGAAGTTCATGAGAAGGGTCTCACCCTATGTCATTCATCGTCCATGCTAGCCAAGTATCATTAAGAAGACACGTCACCTTATTACCCAAGTCAATCAGATGTTGCATGATAGGTGTTGACTACTCCTTATGCATGCATAACATATATGTGGGGAATGGTGGACTATGTTATTAGCACGTGTATCATGTGTATAGTCTTTGTGGGGAATATAAAACAATGTGGTATGTGTGACATTTATAGCGCAACTTTTAATTATGTGGTATGCATGGTGCAGGTAGTGCATAATGTGTCTATGTGGTTCTCACTGCACATGCATGTGTTGTGTCTCAGGTACTCCAAAGTGTTGGAATGTTTTACAGGAAGCGTGTACTTTTCATTGATGGAAAGAATAGCAGTGACGATGGAAAATAGGAACAGCATAAGCTCACGAGGAGAAGCGAACAGTATGCAGAGATCAAATCTCAAAAGGGAAAAACGATTGAGAATTCAATCACCCGAATATTCGTCAGTCGTCGGATCAAATTAAGTAAAGGATACGATAAACAGGGCACAAGGTTTGTGAATTCGATTATTCGAATCTTCTTTAGCCTTCGGATCAAATTAAGTGGAAGGATACGATAAGAAAATAGGAGGGTCGTTGGATTTAACACCAAGGCAAAGCAACATCACAAACAGATTGAGTCGTCAATCTAAGATCATGATCAACGAACAACATTTATTTCGGTTCTAAATATGTGAGGAGTTTACGCTTCGAAAAATATCACTTTAAGAATTTCAAGTTGAGAACTGAAATACCCGAAGCCCGGAGAGCCGAATTAAATTTCAACCGTCAGATCCAAAGGGATACATGGCGACAGATCATGAGCTCCGAAGAAATCACTTTGAGAATTTTCAGTTTGAGATTTGAAATTTACGAAGCCAAGAGAACCGGAGAGCCGAAGTAAATCTCGATCATCCGATCATATAAAATAGATCTCATTTGGCAGATCGTCCGGAGTAAATATCAAGCGTCAGATCGTCTGAAGTGGATCTGCAGCATCTGATCCAGAAGAGACGTGGCGTAAATCTGTGGACTCCGGGTAAAGACCCGAAGTAAGCCTCAATCGTCTGATTCAAGGACATGTGGTAGACCTCATTAGCAAGGAAATGTGGCATATCATGTCAGAAAGGACACGTGGTATGCCATGTCAACAAGGACATGTGGTAGACAACATCAGCAAGTCACATGTGGAAACCACTCGGAACGTGCCAGGTGACGTGTGTAATGTTTCATCACTCTAGGATATTTACTTCAGGAGTTTCACCACCAACAAATGAAAAAAGCTCTAAATTATTGAAGGCCGAAGTTGCGAAGGGACAAAGTGCCGAAGGGACGAAGTGTCGAAGGGTCGAAGTTGCGAAGAGAGAAGTGCCAAAGGACCAAAGTCGCAAAGGGCCGAAGAGTCAAAGTCGTGAAGATCCAAAGTGTCGAAGGACCAAAGTCACGAAGGGTTGAAGTGTCAAAGGGCCGAAGAGATGAAGTCATGAGGGAAAGAGTCCCAAACTCCCAAAGGCCGAACTCCGGAAGTGAACGAGGACCGTTGATTTGAGGAGGACACGTGGAAGGAATATATGGACTCCAACTAAAATCATTCTGGGAGAGAGTGGAGGTTGAGAATTGAAATCATTGAAGCCCAAAGTAGCAAAGGACATCTCGACCATTGAATCAAGTAAGGGGCCGCATAACCGTTGATCTGGTTGAAAGTTCCAATTCTTGAAGTAGAGGTAGAGTCATGGATTGAGAAGGACAGATGTTCGCAAATCATCGACTCCAGAAGATTGGCGTATGGAGAAAAGCAGGGTTTGATATTTGAAACTCCCGAAGCCCGGATCACGAAGTAAATCACAGTCGTTGATTTAGGAAGGTTAGATCCGATCTGCAGAACTTGAAAGGACATATATGAACCGTCAGTTCACGAGCACCGTCAAGATCATGAGATTGATGGTCCTGTCACATTGCAGGGATTGAAGGTGCGCAAACTTTAAAATGTTGAAGGTAGGCCGCAATCGAAACCACGGTTTTGGAGAAAGCATATGTGGAGCTTTGTAGTGAATTGCAGGGTGGAAAGAGGATTGATCTCAAAACACCTTTGGCCATGCCCGCAATCGCATGGTCATGTGATATCATCACCCAAAGTCACATCAGTGAAAGATAGGGGAAGGATATAGCGCTGCTAGAATCCAGATTGGAGGTTACACATTGAAAAATCAAAAATCATCTGTGTGTATAATCCAACGGTGTTGATCAAACCAAATCTGATCGAAGGGTTGTTGTTTCATCTTGTGATTTCTTGATCAGTTATGATTCAGTTACACTAACTGAATCATTTTTCCTGAGCGGTTGAATCATTGTTCATGAGTGTTGGAATCATGATTCCTGAGCATTATTGAGATTCTTGACTTGAGCGTTGGAGATGCGGAGTGTAACAGATGATGAGAGCGGGAATAAAAGAAAAATGTCGTGACAGAGAGAGGTTGTTGTTTCTCTGTAAAAAGTATTTGAATTGTAAGCAATGCATATCACATCATGAACTGAGGGATAAAATGCGGAGATGAAGAACATAAGATGATGCAGAGATGAAGAACATAAGATGGACAGAGTAGAAATGGTGAAAACAGCAGACTGTACAAGAACTTAAGGGCAAGAAGATGTGAGTGGGAAGACACTGATGCAGGCAAAGAAGAGCAGTGTAGCAAAAAACAGTGATGAGACTGGTAAGCCATTGATAAATATTGTATCACTGTAATAAATTTCAGCAAGCAAAGATTTATATTTCAGGGTAGTAGGGTGGTGCTAGGGAGGACGGTTCTCCTCAGAGTTTCAAGTGGGTGCTTGATCACAAAGAGTTGTAGCTTCCATCTAGTTGTAGCTAGAAAAACCAAGGTGGTAGGGTGGTGCAAGGGAGAAACTTTGTTCTCTGTTATACAGGTTGGTGCCTGTGTGACTAGAAGTTGGTGCTTCCATCTAGTTGGTGCTAGAACACTCATGGATTTGGTCCTTCCTTCTAGTGGGTGCTAGAGAAACCAGAGGGTTGGTCCTCTCTACAATTTGTAGCTTGTTAAAGAAGAGGTTGTAGCCTCATTTTTAGTTGGTGCTCAAATATTGATGATGTACAGAACTTAAAAGATTGTCTATCATTCTAAGAAGAAGAGGTTTTCTCCCTTTATGGGTTTCCTCAAGAATATTTGTCTTTGTGCATATCATATGTGATTGATATTTATTATTTATAGTGTTCATGACTTGCATAATCTTGATGATCACTTGGAGAACATTAATAATATTTCACTGGGCATAAAATTGTTTAAGCACAGTAACAACTGATTCACCCCCCCCCCTTCTTAGTTGTCTTAGTATTTCCAACAATTGGTATAAGAGCAGGTTCCTTTTAGCTAAAGGTAGATCAGTAAGCTTAAACATGACAAGTCATGAAGCAACTTCGGCCAATAAGCCTCATCTGTTTGATGGAACATTTTTTTCTTTCTGGAAGGTTAGAATGAGAACATACATTATGGCCTTAGGTGTTGATGTTTGGGATGTTGTAGAGACTGGATATACGAAACCTGTTGTGCTAGCTTCCAAGGATGATAAGTTAGAATTTAGCTTCAATGAAAAGGAAATGATTGCTATCTTGAGTGGGCTTACTGAAGCTAAATTTGTAAAATTAATGCATCTTGATTCTTCCAAAGAGATGTGGGATAAACTCATTAGGAGTTATGAAGGGAATGAGAAAGTAAAAGATGCCAAACTTCAGACATATAGATTGAAATTTGAACAACTAAAGATGAATGAGGATGAAACAGTTAATAAATATTTCTTAAGAGTTGAAGAGCTTGTGAATTCCATGAAGGGTCTTGGTGAGAATATTAAAGATGCATTTTTAGTTCAGAAGATTTTAAGATCTCTACCAAATAAATTTAATCCAAAATTTTCTGCAATAGAAGAACTGAATGATCTTAAGATTTTGTCTATTAATCAACTTCTAGAAACTCTAAATGGTTATGAAATGAGGATTAGTAAAGATAAACCTACCTCTAGAGAATCATCACTTAAAGCATATAAGAATGAGGATTCTGAGCCTAATGAAACTGAAGAAAAAATTGTGAGAAGACTAAAGAAAGGATCAGGCAAGTACCAAGGAAAGTTTCCCTTCAAATGTTTTAACTATGGAAATATAGGTCACTTTTCATCTAAGTGTCCACACAATAATAAGGACCAAAAATCTGAAGGTGAAGAGAAGTACTAATCCAAGAGATTTGGTAAAAAGAAAATTTTATGTGTAAACAATGATGACTCTTCAGGAGACACAAATAGTGATTCTTCTTGTGAAGATAAGGTTAATGAATTTATGATTATGGACAAAGAGTATTATGATAATAAAATCACAAGAAGTGATGTTAATGATGAATAATTTGTGGTTGACCTGGAAGGAGAACTGATCAATGCCCTAGAAGAAATTGCTAGACTCATATTTAAGAAGAAAAAGCAAAAACAATAGTTGATACAGTTCGAGAAAGACAGTAAAAAACCTGATGAAAACTTTGCGCTGCTAAAAATGGAATTAGAAGAGGTAAAGAAAATAGAGGACATTCTGAAACAACAACTATCAGAGAAGAAGGCAAGATGTGAAGCCTTGGAAGAAGAGGTAGTAAAAACCATAAAAGATATGGAGAAGTTTAAAGAATTGTATCTCCAAAATATTTCAAGAATTAAAGCCTCAACAGAACTAAATGACATTATGAGCAAACATAGATCTCCTTTGTTGAATATTGGTTTAGTATATGTAAGTGGTTCAAGAAACAAACATACAGAAAGAAAAGAGCCAGTAAAGATGATCAAGTTCCAAGTCAGCAGACAATCAGACCATGTGAGTATTTTGCCACCAAAAGCTAATAAAGACAAGATGATCCTTAATAAATAAAAAAATATATTAGAAGATGGAGCAACAAATGCCAATAATAAGGCCATCCTTCAGGTACCAAAATTTCTTCCATGGTTATTGTTTTTACTGCTCTAATTGTGGTCATAAGATTGCAAATTGTCAAATTAAGTTTAGAGACATGCAAATGAGGAGATCAAGAAATAAACAATATTTGCAACATAGAACTAAACAGCCAATGAGTAGACAAAGTTGCACCAATCACTTTGACCTATTGAACAATGATCTCGAATGATATAACTGTCATAACTTTGGCCACAAAGCTGCAAACTGTCATCTGAAGAATTACAAAGTAGATCCAAGGATAAAACCCTTAGCTAGAAATGCCAGCACATGGAAAAAGAAAGATAGTGAAAAATGTGGTTTACTACTTTCATCTTAAAGACAAAAGAACCCCTAGGATGTTCCAAACATATGACTGGAGACAAAAGAAATTTTATGTCTCTAAGTGAAAGAAAATCAGGAAATGTAACCTTCGGAAATGATGCACCAGGAAAAATCAAAGGTAAAGGAATGGTAAGTCTAAATAATGGCAAAGGGAAAGCTAAAGATGTGTTGTTTGTAGATGGTCTGAAACATAATCTACTTAGTGTCAGTCAAGTCTGTGAAAGAGGATGTAAAGTTTTTTTCACTTCTAAAGATTGTAAAATACAATCTGTGAATTCAGGACAATTGATTGCAAAAGGCATAAGAACAGAAAACAATGTTTATGTTTTGAAAGAAGAAAAAGAAGAATGTCACTTAAGCAAGTATGATGAAAGATAGTTATGGCATAGGAGACTTGGACACCTAAATTTTGATCATATAATCAAACTTAGAAATAGTGGGGCAGTAAAAGATCTTCCAAAAATATCAAATCCATATTATTATGTATGCAAACCTTGCCAAATAGGAAATCTCACTCGGACACAGTTTAAATCTAAGAAATTTTCATCAACAGAGAAACCTATTCACTTAATACATATGGATTTATGTGAACCATCAAGGAAGGAAGGTACAAGAAAAGAAAATTATTTCATGTTGATTATTGATGATTATTCTAGACTTACATGGGTTTCCTTTCTTAAAGAAAAATTTGAAGCATTTGAAAAATTCAAAGTGTTTAAGGCTCTGACTAAGAATCAAACGGGAAAAAGATTTAAGGAAGTAAGGTCTGATAGAGGAGGAGATTTTAGTTCAAGGGACTTCAAACAGTTTTGTGATAAACATGGTATCAAAAGAGAGTATACTATTCCAAGGACTCCATAGCAAAATGGAGTAGTTGAGAGATAGAATAGATCAGTCCAGCAGATGGCAAGATCAATGATGAATGAAAGGAATATTTCTCAGACATATTGGGTAGAATAAATTCATATAGATGTACATATTCTTAACAAATATCATCTTAGGCCACAAACTGACAAGACTCCTTATGAACTATGGTTTGGAAGACCTACTTCAATCAAGAATTTTAAAGTATTTGGGAGTAAGTGTTATATCAAGAATAATGATGAAAATATTAGCAAATATGATGACAGGTCTCATGAAGGTATCTTCTTAAGGTATGATACAAACAGTAAAGGATATAGATGTTATAATAAGAGGCTGCATAAATTGATTGATTGTATTGACATAAAAGTTGATGTAGAAATCCTGGTATGAGATGTAAGTAGTGTTGAATCAACAATAGAAGATATATTTGAAGTTGAAGATGAACAGGTCCAAGAATCAGAAACAGAATACTCTGATTCAGATAAAGATACAAATACTCAGGCAGACTCAAATCAGCAGACAACATCAAATCCTCCCTCCAGAATTACTCAAAAGAATCGTCTTGCAAGTCAGATAATTGGTGAGAAATACAAAGGTGTACAAACGAGGAGAAGGATAATCAAAGACACCGAGCAATCACATATAGCCTTCATATCCATAGTGGAACCCAAGAAATTTAATGAAGCCAGTGAACATGTAAACTGGTTAAAATCAATGAATGAGGAACTGGATCAGATTGAGGAGAACAATACTTCGGAGCTTGTTCCTGGACCTACAAATAAGAATGTAATTGGCTCCAAATGGGTGTTTAAGAATAAAAAGAATGAACAAGGAAAAAATGTTAAAAATAAAGTCAGAATAGTCTGTAAGGGGTATGCACAAGTTGAAGGATAGGAAGCCATCACCAGTGAAACTTTTTCACCAGTGGCAAGATTGGAAGCCATCAGAATATTTCTTCCCTATGCATGTCATAAGAACTTTAAAGTATATGAGATCAATGTTAAGTCAGCATTTCTTAATGGAGATATAGAAGAAGAAGTATATGTGGAGAAACTTGAAGGATTTTCACTAACAGATAACCCTGACTATGTCTTTAAGTTGAAAAAAGCATTATATGGACTAAAACAGGCACCACGAGCCTGGTATTATAGACTGGACAAATTTCTATAGGACAAAGGGTTCAAGAAAGGTATTGTTGACAATAATCTGTACATTAAGTCTGAAGGTGATGATTTATTAATTGTTTTTGTTTATGTAGATAACATTATTTTTGGATGCACTAATGACCCTTCAGTTCAGTGGTTTGCTAATTCTATGCAAACTGAGTTTGAGATGTCCTTGATAGGATAATTGCCATATTTTCTTGGTTTACAAATCAATCAGAGTTCTGCAGGGCTATTTATCTCTCAAGAAAATTATTTGAAAGAGATGTTGAATAAGTTTCAGATGGAATTTTCCTCTCCTATTAGTACACCTATGGTGGTTGGTTGCAAGCTCAGTATAGATGATATTTCACATGATGTTGATCAAAGAACATATCGATCAATGATAGGTAGTCTTTTGTACATCACAGCATCCCATCCTGATATAATGCAAGTTGTTGGAATGGTAGGTCATTATCAGTCTGCTCGTAAACAAAGTCATTTAGCAGCTGTCAAAAAGATATTCAAATATTTGAACGGTGCAATGACTTATGGTCTTTGGTATCCTAGAAATCAAAATTTTCAATTAACTGCATATTCAGATGTTGATTGGACAAATTGTTTGGATGAAATAAAGAGCACCAGTGGAGGTGCATTCTTCTTAGGTGATTCATTAGTCGCATGGGTTAGTAATAAGAAGGGATCTATTTCTTTATCAACTACAGAGGTTAAGTACATTATTGTTGCTACTTGTTGCACTCAAATCTTATGGATGATACAAACTCTTGCAGATTTGAAGGTAACTTATACTGATCCCATTCCACTTCATTCTGATAACACCAGTGCCATTAGTGTCTCCAAGAATATTGTGCTTCATTCCAAGACTAAGCATATACCAATAAAGTATCATTTTCTCAAAGAGAAGGTTACAAACACAGTTGTTCATCTGAATTATATTCCATCCAAAGATCAGATTGTTGATATCTTCACTAAATCACTTGCAACAGCTTAGTTTGAGTATCTACATCAAAAGTTGGACGTGACCCTGTTATCTAGTTAAACTAGACTATCTAATTAACGGGAGTATGTGTTGGTCAAATATCTGTTACCTTCGAAAAGTACTACAACTTCTCAGGGGGAGCATGTTTTTCTTTGACATTGATTTCAAAGGGGGAGAAAAGGTGTGGTCTAGATGCTACAGTTGGAGGTCTAAGCAGAATAGTGAAGCCTTTTAGGGTTTCCATCAATGCCAAAGGGGGACATTGTTGGCATGTTTTACAAGAAGCGTGTGCTTGTCATTGATGGCAAGAACAACAATGACAATGGAAAATAGGAACAACATAAGCTCAGGAGGAGAAGTGAACAGTATGCAGAGATCAAAGCTTGGAACGGAAAAACGATTGAGAAATCGATCACTCGAATATCCATCAGTTGTCAGATCAAATTAAGTAAAGGATAGGATAAACAGGGCACAAGCTTTGATAATTTGATTATCCAAATCTTCGTCAGTCGTCTGATCAAATTAAGTGGAAGGATAGGATAAGCAAAGATGGAGGGTCGGTGGATTTAACACCAAGGCAAATCAGCATCACAGACAGATCGAGTTGTCGATCTAAGATCATGATCAATGAACAACAATCGTTTCGGGTCTAAAGATGTGAGGAGGTTACACTTCGAAAAATCTCACTTTAAGAATTTCAAGTTGAGCACTGAAATACCCGAAGCCCGGAGAGCCGGAGTAAATTTCAACCGTCAGATCTAGAAGGATACGTGGCGACAGATCGTGAGCTCTAGAGAAATCACTTCAAGGAGTTTAAGTTTGAGATTTGAAATTCGCGAAGCCCGGAGAGCCGAAGTATCGATCGTCCGATCATCTGAAATAGATTTCATCCGTCATATCATCCGGAGTAAAACTCAAGCATCGGATCGTCCAAAGTGGATCTAGGTCATCTGATCCAAAAGAGACATGGCATAAATCTGTGGACTCCGGGTAAAGACCCAAAGTAAACCTCAACCGTCTGATTCAAGGACATGTGGTAGACCTCATCAGCAAGGACATGTGGAAGACCATGTTAGCAAGGACATGTGGTAGACCACATCAGCAAGGACATGTGGAAAACCACGTCAGCGAGTGACACATGGAAACCAATCGGTTCATGCCAGGTCAACAGGTGACGTGTGTAATGTTACGTCACTCCAGAAGATTTGCTTCGGGAGTTTCACCACCAAAAAATGACAAAATATATAAAGTCCCGAAGGCCGAAGTTGCGAAGGGCCGAAGGGATGAATTCGCGAAGAGCCAAAGTGTCAAAGGACCAAAGTCACAAAGGGTCGAAGTGTCAAAGGGCCAAAGTTGTGAAGAGTCGAAGTGTCGAAGGACCGAAGTCGCGAAGGGTCAAAGTGTCGAAGGACCGAAGAGCTGAATTCATGAGGGATAGAGTCCCGAAGTCCCAAAGGCCAAAGTCCTGAAGTGAATGAGGACCGTTGAGTTGAGGAGGACACATGGAAGGAATATGTGGACTCTGACTAAAAGCGTTCTAGGAGAGCGTGAAGGTTGAGAATTGAAATCATCAAATCCTAGAGTAACGAAGGATATATCGATCATTGAATCGAGTAAGGGGCCGCAGAACCATTGATCTGGTTGAAAGGTCAAATTCTCGAAGTAGAGGCAGAGCCGTCAATTAAGAAGGATAGGTGTCCGCAGATCATCGACTCTGAAATATTGGTGTATGGAGAAAAACAGGGTTTGAGATTTGAAACTCCTGGAGCCTGGATCACGAAGTAAATCACAGTCATTGATTTAGAAAGGTTAGATCTAATCCACAAAACTTGAAAGGACAGATCTGAACCGTTAGTTCAAGAGCACCGTCAAGATCGTGAGATCTATGGTCCCGTCGCATTACAGGGATTGAAGGTACGCAAACTTTAAAATGTTTAAGGCGAGCCGCAATCGAAACCATGGTTTTGGAGAAAGCATACGTGGAGCTCTGTAGTGAATTGTGGGGAGAAAATCCGATTGATCTCAAACCACCTTTGGTGACGCCCGCAATCGCATGGTCACATGATATCATCACCCAAATTCACATCATCAAAAGAGAGGGGAAGGAGATACCACTGCTAGGCTCCACATTAGAGGTTCTGCATTGAAAAATCAAAAATCCTCTGCATGTATAATCCAATGGCTCTGATCAAACTGAATCTGATCGAAGGGTTGTTGTTTCAACTCATGATTTCTTTATTAGTTATGATTCAGTTACACTAACTGAATCATTGTTCCTGAGCGGTTGAATCATTGTTCCTGAGTGTTGGAATCATGATTCCTGAGCATTTTTTAGATTCTCGACTTGAGCGTTGGAGATGCGGAGTGTAATGGATGATGAGAGCAGGAATAAAAGAAAAATGTCGTGACAGAGAGAGGTTGTTGTTTCTCTGTAAAAAGTAGTCGAACTATAAGCAATGCATATCACAGCATGAACTGAGGGAGAAAACGCAGAGATGAAGAACATAAGTTAGACAGAGCAGAAATGGTGAAAACAACAAACTATACAAGAACTTAAGCGCAAGAAGATGTGAGCAGGAAGACATTGATGTAGGCAAAGCAGAGCAGTGAAGCATAACATTGATGAGACTGGTAAGCCATTGATAAATATTGTATCACTGTAATAAATTTCAGCAAGCAAATATTTGTATTTCAGGGTGTTAGGGTGGTTCTAGGGAGGACTGTTGTCCTCAGAGTTTCAAGTGGGTTCTTGAACACATGGAGTTGTAGCTTCCATCTGGTTGCACCCAAAAAAACCAGGGTGATAGGGTGGTGCAAGGGAGAACCTTTGTTCTCTGTTATACAGGTTGGTGCCTGTGTGACTAGAAGTTGGTGCTTCCATCCAGTTGGTGTTGGAACACTCAGGGAGTTGGTGCTTCCTTCTAGTAGGTGCTAGAGAAACCAAAGGGTTGGTGCTCTCTACAATTTGTAGCTTGTTAAAGAAGAGGTTATAGCCTCATTTTGAGTTGGTGCTCAAATATTGATGATGTACAGAACTTAAAATATTGCCTATCATTCTAAGAAGAAGAGGTTTTCTCCCTTTATGGGTTTCCTCATGAATATTTGTCTTTGTGCATCATATGTGTGATTGATATTTATTATTTATGTTGTTCATGACTTGCATAATCTTGATGATCACTTGGAGAACATTAATAATATTTCAATAGGCATAAAATTGTTTAAGCACGGTAACAATTGATTCAACCCCCCCCCCCTCTTAGTTGTCTTAGTATTTCCAACATAAAGGGTCAAATTTGTCATACAACTTTATATATTGATTCAAATAGCACTAATATTTGTGGATTTTTCATGCAATTTATTTAGGTACATCAAATCCCGCACTAACGGGATGGAGGCCATCCAACTATACAAACAAACCTCCTATAAAAAATGCATGTCAATATTGAGGGGTTTTGAGTTGAGAGAACTCCTAGGTGGGTGGGTGTGACCCCTCTAATGACCTTCCATCTCATGTCTAAGATTAGTGATAGTGATTTAGTTTCCACCTTATTAAACTAGATGTTATTGACCTAGGAGTTCGACTAAGGATAATTAAGGGGGAAATATGATGAGTAGATTGAGAAGTAAAATGTGAAGGTCAATTAAATATTTTTTAATAAAATGTCATTTTTTGTCAATATAAAAAAGTTATATTGTGAGTCATTCTAAATTCAAATTTATAAATGATATAGAAAAGTTAAGTGATAGTCATAATTGAGAAATGGTAGTGGTTAAATAAAAGTGACATTTGTTGGGCATGCAAAAACGTTTTTCTGAATGGAGAGTTGGGACATGTGTATCCTTGAGAGAAAGAGTAATATTAAATAAAATTAAAATAAAACATTCCATGTGAACAATAAATTCAAGGCTAGTCAGAACTTGGGGGTAGCATGCATATACTAGAAAAATAGTTCTTGGTGAGGATAAGATGCTAGGGGAACTGAATTGAATAGTATAGTAAACATTATTGCAATATTGTCAAAATTGTGTGGGAAAATGATGAGTGTGTTGACATAAAACCCCTACATAAGGGGTACCTTGAAGCTTGAGCTACAATGGTTGGGAGGAAAGTGATCACATAACATGCATTTTACCATGGAGCCACTGGTATGAGGGAGAAAAAATCAAAGATCTTCATCAAATGGAAAAAAACAAGCTCAATGTTCCACGCTTATTTTATTCATTGTGTGATATTAATGGTTAAAGTGGTTGTTCAATGAGTAAAATGTTGTAATAAACTATAGAATATATTTTAAAGTTTAAACTAAATTTTGTTTCTTGATATATATTTGAGTTGAAGGTTGAGTGTAAAAATAGGGTAGGAAGAAGAAATTATAACAATATAATAAAAATAGCTTCGATAATTACTATTACACATTCAAACAAATCTTAAATGAAAAAAAATATACATTTCAATTTTTTTAAATTACATTTAATATAAATTTTAAATTAAATCTAAAAAAAAACTTTAACTTATAAAATTTAGATTACAATCAACCAATTAAAACCCATCTATGGAAAATATGGCAAGTTCAACTTATACTCCATACTGCCATTAATCCTTCTCCATAAACATATATGCAACGTTTAAATCCTCGTTCAAAGTGGGTAGGCTTAAGAAGAGTGTTAAAGTTATCCACAACTTTGACTATTGAAATCCTTTTTTGCATTAGGATGTCTCTTATGTATCAATATTAATGTCATGCATACTATATAATGTTGGTTGCCTCCTTCCAATTCAAAGCATTGTGTTCATGGCCATCATGGGGAGGACAAGAAACGGAGCAGCTCCCCAGAGAATTGGATGACAACGCAACAGCTCTCTAATGACGGACCATTCTCCCTCTCAAATTTCCGCCCCTACACAAGTTCCCACGGACCTGGAGACGAGGCATAAACTTGAAATATTAAAATTTAGGATGAATTATTAACTAGCACAGCCGCTCATTCGCGGTTGGTGAACGCCGAAAGGTGGCTGGCTGTTAAACTTCCGAGTGACCATTGGTGATGCCAGCACAGAAACGTGGCCACTTTAATATTTTAATATTTTTTAATCTAGTAGACATGGCAATAAGTTAGTGAATATAGTAATTTTTAAATACGATTAGGTAAATGTAAAATAGTAAACATATAAATGAATGTCTTTATAACAGCTCGGAAGTTAATGGATGAAATCAGAGCCATTCATTTATTGTGACGACTAAGAATATTCTAGGCATATTTAATCTCGTCCATAGAAAATGTATTAAGAACTAAATACCTATTAAATGTGCTCATTGTCAATAGGTGTACGCCTTTAGGCGTAATTATTATAATACAAATAACTAGAAATGTTATGATAATTTTGAATGTTTAATTAGGGGATATTAGATAGCTTTTATAGTTTGTTACTTTAAAGTCTAAAGGAACACTTGTTTTAGTTTGGTTGTATTTTGGAGTTTTATGGATCATATTAATAGGTCAATTTTTAATTCATCAATTTATTGTTTTTAAAAACTTTTTGAAAACTTTGGTTTACACTTGTGACATTTTCAATGATTACTACTATTACTTTTATTGTCAAAAAATGCAAATTACAATTTTTTGTAATTTGCTCTATATTGGACTCTCTATCTTATGAATCAAATGGTGTCTCAGGATTGTATGGGTTCTGTGTTTTCTTGAGTTTTTGACTAAGTCGCAATACTGTGTTATGGGTTCTCTGTGATTACTGTGAAATGTTGGCGTTTTTAAGAGAAGTAATGGGTGTTATTGATTGTAAAGTTTGTGCATTGGTTATTGATTTGGTCAACTTGGATTTTTATGATGATTCTCTATGGAAAATGATAACAGTGGTGCAACGAGCTCTGATTTTTATTGTTGTGGGGTTTTACCACCAGTCTAGGTATCAGTGGTTGTCAAACCTTTTTCCTCTCGGTCATTGTTGTGATTCTTTATCCAGGTTGCAATGTAACTATTGAAAGTGGTGTGGTTCTTTTGGCCGATCCCGAGCTATTGTTTGTTATGGATTGTTCTTTAATTTGATTATCGTCGGAGGCATTCCACAGTCCAATCTTGTTTTTCTCATAATGTTAAATGGAGGCTTGTGTATGCATTGAGTAACCACGGGTTTTGCTCTGTCATTATTTTCACAAGAATTTTTAACACATGCTCCTCTCATCTATGTTTTAATGGTCAATTGTTATGTCTGTCAGCCTCACTGTCAACTGTCAATTGTATTTCAAGGGTTATCGACCTCCTGGGTGTTGGGAAGAGACACGGTATCTCTGTGTTTTGAGGATTCTTCATTGTTTAAATTAACCCTTGTTTCCTCTTTGTAATAAAGTTTTAGAGGCATCTGTGTGTGACTAGGTTGATTAAGCTCGAATTGTCTTGTTTATGCTCAGGTATTCTCTTTATGGCTCTGTCAAGATAGCGGGGTCATAAGTTGAAAGATTGTGGTGTTTTAAAAGAACATGAGACCTATGATGTTCCAAGATTATATTTGTTACTTGTGGTTGCTTCTCAGTGGTAAATTCTTGAGGAGATAAAATATTATGAGCTCTCTATGTTTTCTAAGGTCAAGCAGACTTGTGTTACCTCTCTGCATTTAATTTCTAAAGAGCCCAACTTGGTTCTGTTGAGCCCAACTTGCTTCCACTTTCCTCGGGCACTTTCTGGGGTCTGACAAGATTTTTATTTACCAGTTTAATGATTGTGTTAATTATAAAGGGCACGGGCTCTCTAATTTCAAGACCTTTCTTGATCAAGTCTCTATGTTTCCTCGTTGTGATTAATTTGTATCTGTTTCCTACAACCTAAGAGTTTTCCATTTGATCGAATATGGCTTCTCCACTCATTGTTGTGCTAAATCCTAGTGTGATCATAATTCTATTTAAAGTTTCAAGGCACCTGTGTGAGTAATTGTTTCACTGGACATGATCTTGGTCCTATCAAGTTTTAAAGAGACACCTATGTGGTGATATGGTTATGTTCTCTTCATGCATATTAAGGATCTATCTCTTATCAAGCGTTTCTTTGGGAATGAAGTCTATATATGTTTGATGAATCTGGATCTCAGGTTCAAAGATACATGTTTTTGGTTTAGTATTGTTGTCGAATTAATATTGGTATCGATTATTATTTGGTTGAAGACCTGTGTGTATCATAGGTTCATCGAACATGCTCTCGATTTTGTCTAGATTTTAAAAGGGACCTGGGGGTGATTAAATCGGGCATGATTTTTGTTTGATGAAATTTGATTGTTGATTGTTAATCCTGGGTCTATCATTGTTTGATTACCAAAGATGAATATTGGATATAGATAACGGGAATCACTATGCATAATTTGTTTATTTTAAAAAGAAGAGATCAGCATTAGAGCATGCAGGACTGTGGATCGAATGGTTATGTTGTTACTGTGGAATTGGAAATGATTTGCATAGTCATTATATAGAATAAATAGATTGTTATAAATTGAAGAATTCTGGGAAATTAAATTGTTTTATTGAAGATAGCAAGCAATATGTTTGCAATTGAGGAACAGTTAAGTGTTTTTGGTCTTGGAAGTGGATGCTTTTTGGATTGAAATTGAAACAGAGCTATAATTGATGTTTGATTTAATTTATTTTATGAATAGTATCCGTATAATTGCCTCTCATTTTCTTACTTTTTCGCTCATTATAAATCCCCTCATGATCCCAAATTCATTTTGCATGCCCTGTTCACTAAAATAGAATTAAAACTTTGTATGATAGTGATAAAAAATGACACAGAGATAGATGGCAGCTGATATATTTTGGTATTGTTTGCACAGTCAATTATTTAATGAATTATCAAGAAGAAATCATGTTCTTACTCCCTGTCATGATATCACTTTTTCGCTTATTACAATCCCCCTAGATATCCCATGAACCCTATTTCACCTCCTGCTCATTAGACAATTATTAAATAAATTTTAAGGATTGGATTGCATGGGTCTTATGTTAATTTCTAAGATAAAATTTGTTTCATATTAAGATAATGTCATGTATGGTTTGTTAAGAGATAGTTGCTAATAATTGTTGCATACAGGATGAGATTCTTTAGCAAAGGAATCCATCGTCGAAACAATAGGGGTAGAGGAAACTAGAACGGAGGGCCTAGAAGGCCCAGATTCTCAATACATTTCGATGTCAATCCTCAGGAGTTGAACCGGATTTTTCAAGATGGGTTTTTCAATTGGATTGATAGTCCATCCTAGACGAGAGAGGCCTCCCTTCCAGCTCCAAAATGTTCTTGGTATCCCTGTGCCTCCCCATGTATCTTTGCAATGTGAATTTCCCGAGAATGATGGATGGCAAGAGATTGTTCACCCAGTAGTCTCCCACCATCATGGCTGGCCAAAATTGTCATTACCTCCTCCTCCTCCACCTGTAAAACCGAATGTTAAAATTTCCCCTGCACACTCACATGTACATTCCTCCCATACAAGCAAACAACTCAAAACCAAGGCTCACCATGTGCATGACAAAGGTAAAACTATTGTTTCTCCCTCCTCTCCTTCAAGTGACTTAGCCAAGTCAGTGTCTTCTCGTATTCACTTGAGGGATGATTTCTCCCATGTCATTAGTGAGATCAAGCCTCAAGGTTCCACCCAACCTAAGGCTATTTCTGGGAAGTCCAAAGGGGAGAGCAGTGACAAAGGAAGAATTGCCTCTCAAAGTGGAAAATATGGATTTTGATTATGTTTTTATAATTGATTTATTGAGGACATTGGACTGTAAAAGGTTTTGGACATCAAAAATTTTTGGGGGATATTGTGGATATTTACATGTTTTGGATCAATTTGAAATATTTATGATATTTAAATTTCAAATTGTAGAAATAATTATGGGAGCCACAATGAGGCATCTGTAATTGGTTGTCTAATTATGTTTATTTTTTCTCAGAAATAAAAGGGAGTCACAAGGGGTCCCCCCTACTTATTTATTATTTAATAAAATACCCTTAATTATTATTATTAACAATATTACTTCCCCTAAACTAAAGATTAGTTAAGTTTTAGTTAACTCAATTAAATGACGTAGTTGAACTACTACAACTAGTTTGGAATGCATAAAAGCCAAATGAGAAGGAAGAACAAGGGGAGAATAGAAGGAGAAAGCATACTAAGCCTTACTCTTGAGTTTTATTGAGATAGTTCAATTTTCATTCATTCTTCAATTCATTAAAGACCTAATTATCTTTTTGACAGCAAGGTTTAAAGCTGAACCATATCATTCAGATGTTTGTTTCAGAGGTGTTGATCTATCTTTGATATTTTGTGTAGATTTGTTTGTTTATGAATTGAGTTTCATGACTGATAAAGGATATTGTGCAGAGTCAAGTGGGAAGCAGTATGTGGCAAGTTGATCTAGATTTTAAAGTTTAGTTTTTACTTCTTTTTAGAGTCATTTTGTATGCTTTTCATCGGGGATTTCTAATTTTGACCTTGGTCCATGCCCCCACGGGGATTTTTGTAAGAGAAGGGTACTCTTGATTTCTTGGAATGAAATAAAGCGATTTTTATTCTGTCTCATTTGTGTTAATCTGTGACTTGGTATTTTTTCTTTTGATCTCCACATTTACTTTCTGCAATCTATTATATTCAGAAAATTACATAAAAATGTTATATTTTGCAACGATCTTTTATTTTAAAAAATCATCCTAAGCACTTGTAATTAATACTTATGGATTGGGAAATACATTTTGATGCTATAAACATAGGGTAATATTCCCGACTATCTTGCCTTAGCCAAGCAAGATTCAAAAATGCTTAAGTAAGATAAATTCATATATTTTCCTCAACATTTATTTGGCGAACATACTAGGGAGATCTTCCATATCTCTCTGGTTGATTGTATGCTTGATTATCATTGAATATATTTATATTTCATCTTTTTATCCTTTGATTGTTTCTTTTCTTCATGACTGTACATATTGCAAGGTAGCCCAATATTGATCAGAGTCTTAAATATCAGACCAACATTGCTTTAACCTTGTTTAATACCATCTTAGAGACCGCTAATACCTAGGTTGAGCTTGAACGCTCATGGGAAGTGATTGAACAAGACATAAGTGTCTGAGAACATTGGGAAGCTAGGCAAAGACAGCCTAGGAATCAGTCGTAGCTTTTCTTTTTCTTGAAGTTTTGATCTTCTTTTGATGTCCTTAAACCCTTGCTTCTCTAGGAGAAGAAGAGGTTTATCACCTAAGATCAACCCCATTGATGAAATGGGAAGAAGAAACGTTGTTTTGTCAATCCAAAAAAGTACTCTAAGGAGAAATTTTTATGATTCAGCCAATTTGTCTCTCTCTCCCCTACCTATCATTCACAAGATGGAATATAGTGGTGGCTCTGGTGGCACTGGAGGTGCGTCTTCATCTCAACCTTAAGCATCGTGAGTGATTGGTATCTTGTATAGTCATCAAGTCCCTATTCAATATACTACAAACCCCGCCAAAGTCATTAAAAAATATGGGCTTTTTCAGTTTGAAGAAGATGCTACAACTACTATGTGGCATGTTTCCTCCCCTCTTAACCTAGCAACTACTACTCGTCCACTTCCTAAATTCAAAGAGCATCTCCCTAGTTTTTCATGGAATAACACGATCACTACGAATGAACATTTGGTGGCATTTTCTAATGTCTGTCATAACATAAGAGCCAATGACAATGACACTTGTATGTGCTTATTTGTTAATTCCCTTGAAGGGAAGGCAGGGGGCGATTTCTTTGACCTTTCTCCAAAGATCCTTTCCACTTGGGAGGAGTTAGTCTATTGGTTCAAGTATACCTATGGGAAGTCCAAAAGCCCCGACGAGCAGTTATGGGAGTACAATAACATTTCTTATAAAGACGGTGAAACTATTAAGTCTTTCAACTTGTGTTTCACCAAATTATATAATCAAATTTATGAACTCATTCGCCCTCATAACCAAGCTTCTTTCATGCATTATTATAATTATTTACCTTCCCCCTACCATCATAGGCTTGAGTATAAATCCATTGATAACCTTGGTTCCTCTTTGTATACTTGTTTAGAGTATGAAGAACAGTTTGAAGTACAGGTCTTCCTAAGGGAGACTCAGTTAAACAGACGGACATGTCTACCCTCTTGTGACTTGTACAAGACATGAATAATCAAATGATAGTGTATGAAAGAAAAGGAAATGTCCCCTCACTTACCCCTAGGGCCTCATCTTCTTCTTCAACACCCTTTAAGAATCCTAATGAAAATAAATTTCAACCTAAAGCTATCATGCCTCGTAGTTGGTGTAAATTTTGTGAGTAACACCATGAGGAATGTATGTGTGAGGTAAAGAAGAGTGTCAGAGATAAAATATTTGGTAAAAGGCCTTAAACTACTATCATTGTTCTCGATTTTGCAGAGCCAGAGAATGTTATGATCATAAATACTAGGAATAAATCCTATGCTCTGAAAGGTAAATATGATCCTCCTCGCAGTTCTTCTAGCCCAGGATCATCTTCACCAGCTGCTACTGTTCAGGTCTCTAAGGCTCCTGACAGTCAAGGAACTACTTCCCCTCTTCCCTCTTCAAAATGAAACATTCACAATCAATTGGAAAATATTAATTTGATGCTACCATCATGGACATGGTTGTCATCCCTAAGCAACAAAAGCATCTAAAAAAAATTGTGGAAGGAAAGGCTTCCATTGTAGACAACCTCTCTGAAGAGGTAGATGAAGAGGATTCAACTGTAAATAAATTAGGTGTACATAATTTTAGACACCCTGTAAAAAAAACCCTCATTTTTTATTTCTGTAAATATTATGGACAAAATATCCCATTGTTGTCTCATTGACGGTGGTTCGGGCCCAAGTGTAATGTCGAAGATTATTATGGAAGAGCTAGGCTTGTCCTGTACAAATGAAAATGCCGAAAGCATGCTCTCTTATAATAGTTTAAAACAAACTACCATAGGTGAAATCAAGGACGTGACCTTGGTTTTGTGCGCACATCCTTAAATAAGGAAAACCCTTAATATTCAAGTAATCGATATGTCAATGAGTAATTAATCGATCATCTTAGGAAGATATTGACAAGCTCTAATGAGTGGATACCTCTCACTCGACAGGACACACTTATTTGTTCCTCGGAATGGTAAAAACATCATAGTCCTAAGAGAGGGAACAATATCACCTTATATAGAAAGAATTTCACAGCCTAATGTAAATTATATCGAGGAGGACCTAGGAGTGTATTCCCTCTTTGCAGATGAGGACAACACTACCTTGAAACAAATCGACATAGAGGATGGGATGTGGCATATGCACTTTGATGGTTCATGCTCCAATGAAGGAAATGGAGCTGGTATTATCTTTTACTCTCCTGTGGGTAAAATTCATAACTTTTCCTATAGGTTAGAGTTTGCTTGCACTAACAACGTCACCAAATTTGACACGTTGCTTCTAGGCATTGAAAATGCCTATAATTTAGGTTATGGTCACCTTATAGTTTTTGGGGATTCTGAATTTTTTGTAAACCTTGTATGTAAGATATATTCTCCTAGAAACAAGTTGATGAAACGTTACACCCAAACTGTTTGGGCGCTTATATCGAACTTGCTATCTTTCAACATCACTCATGTTAAAAGGGAATTGAACTCAATGGCTAACAGGTTATTTGTTTTTGCAACCTCTCCGACTCGGCAACCTCTGCCATAGATACCTAATTGCACCTTTCAATCTTTGTATCGTCCACATATCCCTGACAATGTAGATTCATGGCAAGTCTTCTCTAGTGATGAGAGAATTTGTGATTTCATTAAAAATGAACCTTATAAGCCTAAGAAAATTATATCAATGGAAGATAACAAAATTCTGAAGGGCTTGACTCCTCTAGAAAGTTCATTTTCATCAAGTGATGTAGGCAACAAAGAAAAACATAAAGAAGAGGAGTCGAAAAGAAAAGTAGGTGAAACCATTTCCTTGAACATTCAAACACCCGAGTGTCCAAAGAATGTTAAAATAGGTGCCCAATGTTCTGATAAAGAAAAATTGAAGTTCACTAAGTTGCTTGGTGAATTTAAAGATGTTTTTGCTTGGTCTTATGAGGATCTTCGTGGTTTTGATACTACTCTTATACAACATGCCATTCCTATCAAGGAGGGCATAAAACTGATTAGGCAAAAATAAAGACCCATTAACCCTGCAATGGAAGCAACTATTCGAAAGGAGTTGGAAAAACTCTTTAATGTTGGGATAATTTTCACTGTTAAGTATTTTGAGGGGGTTTTCTAGTTTGGTTCCCATTTAGAAAGCAACTGGTCAAATTAGATTATGCGTTGATTTTTTTGCATTAAATAGAGACATTATTAAAGACCATTTTCCTCTCCCTAATATGGAAATGATTTTGTAGCAAGTTGCAGGGTCACAGATGATGTCCTTACTTGATGGTTTTTCTAGTTACAATCAAATCAAGGTAAAAAGGACAGATAAATATAAAACCACTTTTATTACATGTTGGGGCACTTTTTATTATGAACGTATGCCTTTTGGATTATCTAATGCAGGTGCCACTTTTCAAAGAGCTATGCATATAGATTTCGACGATTTGATCGGAAAAATTATTCAGATTTATCTTGATGACTTAACTATGTATTTTAAAAACTGATCAAATCATTTCGGTCATCTTAGAAAGATTCTCATGCGATGCAAGAAATTTGGAATTTATTTATGTTAGCATTGAGAGCCACCCTCTAACTACAAGAGGATAAGCCTAGTACCCATCAAAATAAAAGTAAAAGGATTAAAATGGTTTGAGAAGGTGGATCAATGAGACATTAGAGAGAAGAAAAGATAACATATGTAAATACAAATCAGTTTGGGACCATTGGGATATGGAGTAATAAGTATCATGGATAAGGAAGGCATTTAAACTGCCTATCATACAAAAGGATTAATGTGGTGATGAGGAGAAGAAGACAGAAAATTTCTGGTGAACCATGAAATATGGGCATGATAGAAACAGATCCTCCATCGCCTCAGGGATCCATAAATCAGAGATATTACATCCAGATAATGAGAAAAATAGAGAAAATCTCACGAACCATGAAATATGGGAATGATAGAAACAGATCATCCATCGACTCAGGGATCCATAAATCAAAGAGATTACATTCAGACAAGAATGAAAACAAAGAAAATCTAATGAACCATGGAATATGGGCATGATATCAAAAGAAAATCCATTGCCTCAGGAATCTAGCTACCAGTCCTTTTCCATTAACTAAATCCTCCTCGGGATCAGGGCGAGGCTCAATGCCTAGGGGACCGCCACACCCTGCTCTTGGATTAGATGATACATAAGCACGTGATTTCGGGGTCGTCAAAGTTAGTTTGGATTCACACCACTTTTGAGCCCGTAATTCACCATCTTCCGCCATGTAGCTATTTTACTATACCACGGTTCAATTGTGGGACCGCTCAAAATTTTTATCATTTGAGCATGTTGTGTCCCCATAATGGAGCGTGATCATTGATCTAGTCACGATCTATGATCTAGGCATACCTACTAAATTTATCACCACTGTCAGGTGAAATATATGTCGTTATAGTACTTGCCCAACCATTTAATTGTCAACCCGGGGTACGTAGACTGACGAAGCACACGCACTGTATATGCAGGACTGAAGTAGAACTAATCTAATCTAATCTATGTTGTTGAAATCAAACTGATCTAAGAAAACATTGAAACACTAACTTGGAAAGCATTAAATTGCCTAAGGGAAATACAACATGTGAAGAGTTAACAACAATGAGCTCATACAACATATCAATCTCAAATCATATTGCAATAGTCAAATGACAAAACATGAAAGAATAACAAAGCTAAGAATTCCCTTCTCCTGATTACAATCACATCCTAATTGAATTCTAATTCCAACTCTAATTCTCATTCAATCCTAATTGAATTCTAATGAAGAGAGAGCACTCTCTTATATACATGAAGAAGATAACCATCTCATAATTGCAGATCCACTATTCTCTCAACCACTCTTAACTACTTTCCCATTATTA
>JZKD02S1970450.1:38030-51229 GCA_000966675.3 Picea glauca
GATCATTATACTATTAAAGTTTAACTTTTTACAAATTTTATTTTATGGTTAAGATTTCCAAAATATGTGATTATATTAAAAGTTATTGATTTTTCTAATTGCTAAATCATATTAAATGTTAAAGTTGTTGCATAACTTCACTATTTCATAAAATAATAAATTTAATAAATCTTAAATATTTTAATATTTTAATTAGTTTAATGAATATTATTAGATTCTTCAAGGGGAAACCCAGGACCGACAGGATTCGGCTCAGTCCTTCGGAACCATACTGGCAAGATCATACATTTGGTGGCAGGCTTCCTGGGTGAAAACACAAACAATGTTGTTGAGCTTCTAAGCCTTATTCGAGGCCTCGAGGGTGCGACTCACAATCAACACCAAAAGGTCATTGTGGAGGGAGACTCTCAAACCATCATTCAACTCATCACCAAAATTCTTCACGGAGAAAATCCACTGCGAATCTCCCCCAGCTAGAGGCTTTCGACACTTCTGGAAGACTTTGGAGCTCTCATCCACCCCAACCTCACCATAGTCCCCTCTCACGTGAAAAGAGAAGAAAACAAAGTAGCGGTCTGCCTAACTAATGCGGGAGTCGATACCAAGTCAGAACTCATCCACTGGCAAGCCAATTTCTTTGAATGTACTGAACTCTTGAGGCATTGCAAAGACCTTGATAGCAGGGATGCCTCAGCCCTGTATGGGGTGACACGTCGCACAATACCGCCACCTGGTATAGCCCCCAGCCTCGTATTAAATGAGGCAGGCTACTCCCCATCTATTCAACATTAATGATGGGAGCAGGCCATTACAGTCGACCTCCGGCTGAGCGACTTCTTCCTCGCGGGAAAGGGTCGGCCCTGCCAGCATTTACTATGGCAGATTTATTGCAAAACTATGTTCAGTCATCCCACAAGATTGTGAAAGCGAAGCAGCATGATCACATTCAGCTCATTCTTGCTCTGCAACTTTTCGTCGTTTGTGAGATCTGGTGCGCTTTTCTCTGCATCCTTCGGAGAGCACAGGTAGTCTGTCTCTCACTCCAGACTTATTCTATTGAGTTTGGGATGGAGGAGCATGCTCAGACCCCACCAGAACATCTCTCACTCTCGGATAATTGGCAGCCCACAGGCACTACGCAAGAAGAAAATCCTCCAACTGCACTTGAAACTCAAGCAGGAAGTGGCATAAGGGGGAGGCTTGATGAGGAATACCCAACATGTTATGTTGAGGAAGAACCTTACACGGAGAACACTCTGACTGCCCTGGAACCTCAGGCAAGAGGCAACACTAGGGGGGGGGCTCTGTGAGGAATTACCGATGTGTTATGTCGAGGAAGTGCCTTACATGGATTTAGTCTAGGGGACCTCCGCGGTAATGGTGCACCATACAGACATAGCCGCCATGGACAGGGGTGTGGGCAGCACAAACACATAAGCGGTTATTCCAGGCGAGGAAGCTACAAGGGAAACGAGGGTCACTCCGGGTGAGGGTGACGAAACCCTGGCGCCAACTCCCAACCGAACCATGCATGGTCATCCTGGTGCCCCACCACCCTTCCTCCATGCGACACACTTGGATATTTTAGTGTCCCCAAGGTCGAGCCCTTTGTAAATCTAGTTTATGAAATGAATTGTAAATATGTGTTATAGGCTGGTGAGCCAAGTTTGTATAAGTCGGTGGGCCTATGTGATTGTTAGGCTAGAGAGCCTAAGGGTTGTAGGCCAAGGGCCCGATTTTGTACTTGTATGTATGCAACACATTAATAAAATATAAACACCGGTATGTGCAGGCTGGCACGATGAATGAGTGATGGGGGACTAAGCATCCATAGAAAGGGTAAGGGATTAGGGGCTGGAAGGTGGGAAAAAGGGGCTAAGTGTTAAGCCTAGGGGGCTTAAGCCTTGGGAATAATAATTTAATATTATTCCAAAAGACATGTGAATAATATGTCTTGTCCTAATTTCTTTTGGAAGGACAAGCAACTTCCAAAGGGAAGGAACGCATGCTGAAGGAATGCATGCAGTTGCATGGGTGACAAATGTCAACCCTGGCCCATGCAAATAAAGGACTGAAATGAGCCATGATGGGGGTTCTCCTCCATTCTACCTGACCTTCTGAACCGTACATCCGATCTGACCTCTGCAAGAGACCTCGTGCAATTCTGGAACCCAGGGGGGGGAATAGTCTGTGTTGATTTCTGGAAAAGTGGAGACATCCTCCGTCTGAACAGATCGAGCCTGTGTGTGGAATCTCTATCCCAAAGCCATAACCATGAGACCATTCTATCATTGCTGAGCCTGTTGGAAAGTCGTGTCTATATTCCTCATTGGTTGTTGTGGCCGCGTAGTGCTGGATTGCATGTGGTTGGTTGGCCAGTTTGTACAACACTCTCTCCAGGTGAGAGAGGGGATTGAAGTTGGAAGAACAGGTTGCTTGGCCTGTGAGCGAGTCTTTCCGGGTGAGAGAGGGCATAGAGGAAGGAGAGAACTCCTGGAAGGAACCCTGTAGCTGCCACAGAGCTCGGAGACTTCCGGTCCGGTCTGTTGCTGAAACCCAAGGCAAGGGAGGTTAGCAGCCAAGGGACTGTCTAGGTGACAGAGAAGGTGTATACTCCTAGGGTGGAACAGACATGTGGGGAAGGAGAGTCTGTGGACAGTGAGTATGAGTGGTTCCTGGGAGAGAATTCCTTCCTTGTGACTGCGTGTTTTTCCTTGTAACCTCAGCCTAGCCTAGGATTCCTCGCCTTGGGGGTGGAGCTTAGTTCCCAGCTCAAGGATGACCTACTACTGAGTTTGATGAGCAGTGTGGTCTAAGGGTGGGAGGTTAGTGGAAGGCCTGCACCTGGTTGGTGGAACTACTATTGTTTCCAAGATAAGTACTAGATGATGTTTTAATTTATGTTTCTGCATGTATGTGTATTTATAATTATCATGTATTCTGCTGTGCATATGAATTAATGCTAATGCTATCTTTAAAATTATGATAGCAATAATTTTTAAGACTTACTCTGAGCTCTAAATGTGTTTCATTTCTTAAATGCATGTTGTTATATAATTAAGTGTTACAGTATTGTTATTCCGCGAAGTACACAAAGTGGTGTTACAATTTGGTATCAGAGCCAAGGTTTCGACATTGAGCCTAGATGGGCCAGATGAGTGGTCTTTGGACCGAGGGTGAAAGGAGAAATTATGTCTGGAGGACCAATTTCGGACCCTGGTATGGTCCAGAGTATCAAGGAGTTACTTGACCGTGCCTATAAGCTTAGAAGGTATAGCGGTGTTGTGAAACCGCAGCTGGTGTGGTATATGGCCACAGGGAGAGAGGACTCCACTCCAGCAGTGCTGGAGCCTTAGGACCTGTTCGGGAGGGAAGTAGCGAACTCTCGTGACCGTTGGATCGGGAAAACGTGCACAGGGTTTAAAAACCCTTTGGAGTTGCATAGGAGCGTGGGAATTGAGATACACGAACTCTCAAAAACCCGAGAAGATCTACGTTGTAGATTTGGGAGGAAGGCTCGACCGTTAGATCTGGCGGAGTCGCGCTCGAGTTAGTCGCGAAAACCTTTCAGATTTCTTAAATTCGGGAGATGGGAAGTGAGGAAGGTGAACACCTCCGAAACCCGAAACCCAAAATCCCAAAACAATCTACACCGTAGATCTTAGAAAGGGAGTTGATCGTCCGATTCAGCGGAGGAGTAAACCGTAATTTTGGGATTTCGAAAGATGGAAGTTCGAGATGTGGGGTGCATGAACTCCCGATGCCCGAAACCCTGAAACGTTGAAAAGATATGTTCCGTAGATCTGAGAAAAGTCTAACCGTTGGATTTTTCCTTTTGAACAGACATGGACACATGGGTGTACCACATGCTAGTAAGTCGAGGAGACAAGCGAGAGTGGTGGGACCCGATGACGTCATCATAGGTGACATGGACCCACTGAAGGGTGCCACTCGTCACTGTAGATGTGGAGACAGTTGTGCTGTGTGGGCCCGGAGGATAAAGTAAATCAAAATTTCAGAAGTCAGAGGTTGGAAAGAAAAGCAAGTCTTGGAGTCTTAAGAACTGAAGCCCTGAAACCCAAAGTCCCAAAGTCCCGACATCTTCGGAGATGGAAGAACCGTAGCAGATTTTAAGGGCGACAGTTGTGCTGTGGGCTCGGAGAGCAAGGAAACCAAATTTTTGGAATTCAGGGATTGAGGTGACAAAGATTAGGATTCGCTGCATCGTGAACTTATGATTCATGAAATATCGAAAAGATCTGGACCGTTAAATCAAACTCATCGAGGATCGTTGGATCCCATACAAGAAACCGTGTATCGGATTTCAGGGATTGTAGCGACAAGAAGTTGGGAGTCACTGCATTATGAAATCCCAGGTACCGAAGACCTGAAACCCGAAAAAAAGTGTGAGAGCCGCGTGGACCAAAACTCCAAATCCAGAAGTTCCGAAGTTCCGAAATTGCAGAGCCGTCAGAGCTCAGAAAACCTTGTGAAGTTAAAACGTTTTCTCACTCACATTGATTTATGAATATTGTGATTTTGTAAGGGTTAAGGCCTGAAAAAATTCGGTTGACTACACATTGTGTGTGAAGAGTTCAATGAGTGTTAGGACAACCAAAAATCGACGCCGAGTATGGAATTGGAAGAGGTGCAGATTGCCTCTGAAACTGATGATGAAAGGGTAGGAAGGAATGCCAACCTGTGAGTCGAAGGAACAAACTCTAATGGGAACGGAAAAGAGATGGATAAGGAAGGAAATATGATGAAACTCATTGAAATATTGCAGAAAGATGCCCAGGTATGCCGAGCTGATAGCCGAAAACTCATGAAAGTAAGGGATCGACAGGGTGAATTCAACTTAAAAATGTTGAAGAGCCTGGAAAGAATATAAAAGAAATTGGAAAAAGAGAGTGACACAAGAAGATCAAGAAGTGTTAGAATCCCTCCGAGGACAATGAGATCGAGGAGTGGTAGCAGACATTACCATCTCTCCCTGAAGCATTCTGGCAAGGAAGAATTGCAATGTACCAGCTAAAAGGAAAATCATCCATGTGGTGGGATCAGTTTGTGCAAGTGAAACACATCAGAGAAAAAGATATCACTTGGAAGGAGTTTAAAAGGTATTTCAAGAAGAAATACCTGACCAAAAGGTATTATGACAGAAAGATGAAGGAGTTCTTTGAACTGAAGCTAGGCAGCATGACCATTGATGAGTACGAATGAAGTTTCTTGGAACTGTTGAAGTATGTTCCATTCATCAAAGATGAGACTGTCAATATTTAGAGGTATCTGAGTGGACTACCACCTTTCATCGGTGATAAGATTCAGTATGATGATCCTAATACTATGGAAGAAACAATAAGAAGGGAGAAATTCATGTATGAACAACAAAGAGAAAAGCCTACCTTTCAGAAGGCTTGGGATGACTAGAAGAGGTTTAAGAAGGAACAGAGGTAGAAGGGAAACAAGCCTCCCTTCTTCAGAAATAGTCCTCAGGGACAACCATCCTTTAGAGAGCCTAGGAAGGCTGAAGTGGGTGAGAAAATGCCAGGACCGCCACCTATGGAGTGTTGGGTTTGTAAAGGAAACCATAGGTATAGAGACTGCCCCCACAGAAAAGATAAAGCGAGAACTGTCCATACTGTTCAACAAGACGAAACAGTGGAGGATATGGGCAGCAGAATGCCAAGGATCTACGCAGCCCTGGACAACAAGCAAGCAGAATTTCAATTGTACATGATTGAAGTGGAAGGTATGATTAACAACCGACCACTTATTATTTTAATTGATTCAGGGGCTAGCCATAGTTATGTATATTTTAGTGTGGTGGAAAATTTTCGTTTATCAAGAAGCAAACATGAAAAGTCTTGGCTAGTGCAGTTAGCCACAGGAACCAAAAAGAAGGTCACTGAATTGGTTAAGTCTTGTTCAGTGGACATGAAAGGATTGAGCACTAAGGATGAATTTAATATTATTCTTTTAGGCTCTTACGACTGCTTAATTGGGATGGACTGGTTGGACCATCACCATGCCCTTCTGGATTGTTGTAACAAGAGGCTTACATGCCTGTACAAAGAGGGAAATCAGAAAACAGTCCAAGGAATTCCCAGAGCTGTGGCTGTCAAAGAAATCTCATCCATGCAGCTGAAGAAGTGCTACAGGAAGTGTTGTCAATTATTTGCATCTCGTGTAGAAGGAGCATCCAGAGATGCAGTCTCAAAGATTAGAGACCATGAGGTACTCACAGAGTTCAAAGATGTATTTCAAGAGGTACATGGACTACCTCCGAAGAGGGACATCGATTTTTCTATAAATTTGATGCCTGGAGCATCTCCAGTTTCGAAGGCTCCTTATAGAATGAGTATGCCAGAGCTGAAAGAGTTGCAATTGCAGCTTGAAGAGATTTTGAAGAAGGGGTACATTCGCCCAAGCATGTCACCTTGAGGTGCCCCAGTCCTATTCGTGAAGAATAAAGATGGGGCGTTGAGGTTGTGCATTGATTTTCGACAGTTTAATAAGGTAACTGTCAAGAACAAATATCCTCTACCAAGGATTGATGATCTTTTCGATCAGTTGAAGGGTGCGAGAATATTTTCGAAGATAGATCTCAGATCGGGATATCACCAGGTAAGATTAAAGGTTGAGGACATCAAAAAGACCGCCTTTAGAACAAGGTATGGTCATTATGAATTCACAGTGGTGCCATTTGGACTTACAAACGCGCCTGATGTTTTCATGTGCTTAATGAATGGTGTATTCATGGACTATTTAGACAAGTTTGTCATAGTCTTCCTGGATGACATCTTGGTGTATTCCAAGTCGGAGGAAGAGAATGAACAACACTTGATAATGGTTCTGCAAGTGTTGAGAGAACACCAGTTGTATGCCAAGCTGAGCAAATGCTCATTTTAACAAAGGTAGATCCATTACTTGGGACATATTATTTTAGAAGAAGGGATTGTTGTGGATCCTGAAAAGGTTTAGGCCATCCGAGAATGGTCAGCGCCAAGGAATGTGGCGGAAGTTAGATCTTTTATGGGTCTGGAAGGCTATTATAGAAGGTTTATAGCAGGGTTCTCAAAGTTATCTCACCCTATTAATTCCTTGCAAAGGAAGGAGAAGAAGTTTCAGTGGACTGAAGAGTGTGAGAACAGTTTCCAGCGATTGAAGCAGTTGTTAACCAGCACTCCAATCCTGAGGATTGCAGATCCAAATATGGATTTCGTGGTGTGCACAGATGCGTGTAAGGAGGGGTTGGGATGAGTTCTCAACCAAGAGGGATTTGTAATCTGTTATGAGTCCAGGAAACTGAAAGAGTATGAAAGGAATTATGCCACTCACGATTAGGAGCTGGCAGCAATCGTCCACGCTCTGAGGAAATGGAGACATTACCTCATGGGAAGGAGATTCGAATTGAAAATAGACCACAATGGTCTGAAGTATTTATTTGATCAGCTGACTTTAAACGCTAGGAAAACTAGATGGCTGGAGTTTTTGTGTGAATATGACTTTGATATCGAGCATATCAAGGGTAAGGAAAATAAGGTGGCTGATGCACTCAACAAAAAAGTGCATGACTTACATGCTATATCCATTTGCATGTACAGGAATGATATCAGGGATAGAGTTCTGGAAGCTGCAAATGTTGATTTGCAGTTCAAAGATTTCGTAGCAAAGCTACAATAGCGTGAGAGACAACAGACCAAGGAAAGGTACACCTTGGAAGCTGGTGGCTTACTTCTGTATAAAAACAGAGTATACATACCCAATGTCCAAGAATTGAAGCTGGCAATTCTAGAAGAAATGCATAACGTGACGTATGTCGGACATCCTGGTTATCAGAAGATTGTGGCAGCAGTCAAAAGCCATTACTTTTGGCCAGGTCTGAAGAAAGAAATCGTTGAATACATCGCCATATGTATGGAGTGCCAGAAATTTAAGGATGAGCATAGGCACCCAGCAGGGTTGCTGCAACCTTTACCCATTCCTGAGTGGAAATGGGAAGTGGTGACAATGGATTTTATTACGGGATTACCCAGAACAAGCAAGCAACATGATTCAATCATGGTGGTGGTGGACAAGCTTACAAAAGATGCCCATTTTATTCCACTGAAAACCACTCACAAGGAAGCAGATGTTGTTGATATCTTCTTAAAAGAAGTGGCACACTTGCATGGAATTCCTAAGACGATTGTGTCTGCTAAGGACCCAAAATTCACCTCAAATTTTTGGAAAGGACTGTTCAAAGGATTCAGAACGAATCTGAATTTTAGTACAACGTATCATCCCGAGTCTGATGGACAGACAGAGAGGGTGAACATAGTAATAGAAGACATGCTGAGAATGTACGTGATGGACAAACCTTCAAGATGGGAAGACTACCTGCATTTGGTAGAATTAGCCTACAATAATGGGTATCATGCATCATTGAAGATGAGCCCATTTGAAGCACTTTATGGAAGAAAGTGCAACACTCCAGTGAGTTGGGATAATCCAGCTGACAGAGCAGTAGTTGGGCCTGAGCTGCTCAAAGAGATGGAAGACCAAATGATAAGAATTAAATAGAATTTGAAAGTTGCCCAGGACAGGTAGAAGAGTTATGCTGATAAGAATAGAACCCACAGAGAATACAAAATGGCTGATTATGTTTTCTTGAAAGTAAAAACTAATAGGAGTTCCCTAAAGCTGGGAAGTTGCGCCAAGTTAGCAGCAAGATTTTGTGGGCCATTTGAGATCCTGGAAAGGATTGGGCCAGTTGCATACATGCTTGCATTACCTGTATCTATGACTGTACATAATGTGTTTCATGTTTCACTGATTAAGATATATATACCTGATGCTAATCATGTTATCGATTGGAATGTGATTTAGGTGGAACCAGAAGGTGTCTTCCAAGTGCATCCTGTGCACATATTGGATAGGAAAAGCAAACAACTCCGGAATCGAGCCATAGAGCTTGTAAAGGTCCAATGGACCTGGTACGGTCCTGAGGACATGACATGGGAAAATGAAGATGTTATGCGGGTAGAGTACCCGCATCTTTTTGAAAATTTTGAAAAGCTTGCAGAGACAGTGTAAGGTTGCACTGAGGACAGTGCATAAATAAGGGGAAGGGGATTGTAGTGTCCCCAAGGCCGAGCCCTTTGTAAATCTGGTTTATGAAATGAATTGTAAATATGTGTTATAGGTTGGTGAGCCAATTTTGTATAAGTCGGTGGGCTTATGTGATTGTTAGGCTAGAGAGCCTAAGGGTTGTAGGCCAAGGGCCTGATTTTGTACTTGTATGTATGCAACACATTAATAAAATATAAACATTGCCGCGTGCAGGCCGACACGATGAATGAGTGATGGGGGACTAAGTATCCATAGAGAGGGAAAGGGATTAGGGGTTGGAAGGTGGGAAAAGGGGGCTAAGTGTTAAGCCTAGGGGGCTTAATCCTTGGGAATAATAATTTAATATTATTGAAAAAGACATGTGAATAATATGTCTTATCCTAACTTCTTTTGGAAGGACAAGAAACTTCCAAAGGGAAGGAACACATGCAGTTGCATGGGTGAAAAATGTCAACCCTGGCCCATGCAAATAAAGGACTGAAATGAGCCGTGATGGGGGTTCTCCTCCATTCTACCCGACCTTCTGAACCGTACATCCGATCCGACCTCTGCAAGAGACCTCGTGCAATTCTGGAACCCGGGGGGGGCGAATAGTTTGTGTTGATTTCTAGAAAAGAGGAGACATCCTCTGTCTGAACAGATCAAGCCTGTGTGTGGAATCTCTATCCCAAAGCTATAACCGTGAGACCATTCTGTCATTCCTGAGCATGTTGGAAAGTCGTGTCTATCTTCCCCGTTGGTTGTTGTGGCCACGTAGTGTTGGACTACGTGTGGATGGTTGGCCAGTTTGTACAACACTTTTTCCAGATGAGAGAGGGGATTAAAGTTGGAAGAATAGGTTTCTTGGCCTGTGAGCGAGTCTCTCCAAGTGAGAGAGGGCCCATAGGAAGGAGAGAAATCCTGGAAGGAACCCTGTAGCTGCCACAGAGCTCGGAGACTTCCGGTCCGGTCTGTTGCTGAAACTCAAGGCAAGGGAGGTTAGCAGTTGAGGGACTGTCTAGGTGACAGAGAAAGTGTATACTCTTGGGGTGGAACATGCATGTGGGGAAGGAGAGTCTGTGGGCAATGAGTATGAGTGGTTCCTAGGAGAGGATTCCTTCCTTGTGACTGTGTGTTTTTCCCTGTAACCTTAGCCTAGCCTAGGATTCCTCGCCTTGGGGGTGGAGCTTACTCCCAGCTCGGGGGAGACCTACTGCTGAGTTCGATGAGCAGTGTGGTCTAAGGCTGGGAGGTTCATGGAAGGCCTGCACCTGGTTGGTGGAACTACTATTGTTTCCAAGATAAGTACTAGATGATGTTTTAATTTATGTTTCTGCATGTCTGTGTATTTATAATTATCATGTATTCTGCTATGCATATGAATTAATTCTAATGCCATCTTTAAAATTATGATAGCAGTAATTTTTAAGACTTACTCTGAGCTCTAAATGTGTTTCATTATTTAAATGCATGTTGTTATATAATTAAGTGTTACAATATTGTTATTCCGCGAAGTACACAAAGTGGTGTTATAGATCCAGTGTTCGAATTATGAGGAAAAATGGTAGACTAGGAGCATCGAGTCCTCCTAATGGGACAACGATTGGATATGGTTCTGGACGCCTACTCCAATGCCCTGGCAAATAAAAAATTCCCAACGTGTGCCCAATTGTTTGTCATCCAGGCCAGAGCAGCGCGGCAGGAGGACGAGGATGACATGCCACCGGGTATTTGATCTAGTCAATTTCAGTCTGGTTTTCTCTTTTACTTCCAGCCATGTTGGGGCTCCCTTTTTCTTTAATTCTTGTTGTTCAGAGTCAAGTCCAGGCTTATAAACAAGCTCTCTGTAATGCCTTAAACAATTTTAAGTCGATGGATGGCCATCTATCCTGGTTTCCTTCGGGCAGGACAGATGGCGAAACAATCTTTTGTTTTTTAACCAGAAGGAACATATGAGCCCCAAGTTGTATTGGTTTCCGGTAAAATGGCAGCACACTTGGCGACTGAGGCACCACTGTATCTTTCTGTATCTTTTTGTTAATATAATATAGTAGGCAACACCCTTTTTTACTTTTAAAAAAAAATGAATATTATTAGATTAAATTTATATAAATTTAATAAGATTTATTAAATTTTAAGTATCAAATTAGAATTTTTTTTTAATAATTTTCTTTTTAATTATCATTATCAATTATACAAATTCAACTAAATATATATTTTATTTTTATTAATAAATAAATATTGTTGTTGTCATTAATTTTATATCTAAAATATTTGAACTAATTTATGATGGACACGTACTCTTGGAATCTTGGCATTGTTTCAAACAATGTTGCAGAGGCCTACGCACTTCTCAAAGGCATCCAAATTGTAAAAGAGTGCCACATCAACTAGCTAACAATCATAGGAGACTCCGAGACAATCATCAGACATTTTGTCAAGAATACCGCTCTGAAAAACTCTGTTCTCCAAAGAATCATAGCACGGATAAAAAATGCTATCAAAGATATGAATATAGTATTCCTCCACATTCGTCGACACAACAATGGAATCGCTGATGAACATGCCAATAATGCAATCATAAAAGGTAAAGGCATTTTGGTCATCAATGGGATAAACACTCAGCAAGTTCCCCCATAAAAAATGGTCCAGCTCATCAAAAAAGAGAACGTGTCCAACAGGCACGACAACAGTGCATTCCAGAACAACAACCAATATGGAACGCTCTCCGTAATTTACGTGAATGCAAAGTACGATGGAAAATCAGGTTTGAGAAAGGAAGGTACTAGGACTAAGATGGATATGATACACACGCGAAACAACAGGACTATTTGGTGTGGGAGCCTGCCAGAAAACACATCAAAGCAGCGTCATTCCATTCTTTCCCCCATTCTCTCATCATTGCTACTTGTGCAAATGAAAGGAAACATGTTTGAGTTGAGGATTCATGGCATGTGCATTAAACCCAGGCATCACCTCAAAATCCAGAGCAGTCGCAATCCAAGATCATGGAAGGACGTCGCATGGGAAACGCAGGTTAATCCAAACCTAATCCTCTTTATAAATTCCCTAAGGAGGATAAGCTTTGCACCAAACGCAGCAAGATACACGAGCAGATCAGCCCACCTAAGCCAAGGTAGACTACAACGATTCAGGAGGGAAAATCAAGACAAAGAAAGGGCCTCACCACAGAACAGTAGTGAAATGAAAATATATCTGAATCAGTCGGCCACAGTTTATCAGCCAGGTCAGGAAAGTCACAACGCGAAAGCAGGAAGAATGGAACGTGAGGAGGAAATGGTGGATGAAAACTTTCACACTACCCAACAATTAGCAATGCGCCTTGACTCCCACAACGACACTCTCAATTTCACTCTGGAAACACTTTCAAGCCACCGTGCAATGATCAGTTAACAACAGGATGAAGTGGAGTATTTAGGGAGCCAAGGAGAAAGGCTTGAGAAAGACAAGGAAAACAGAGCATAGGATGTTGAAGGACAAAGCAACAACATAGTAGGTGAAACTAGAGGGACCAGAGAAGCTTCGACGCTTCCTGACTTGAACGTGGCACTGGAGCCACCTACAGAAGAAATCCCACAGTCCCCCACAGAGGAACAGAAGAAGTAAGCACGGATTTTAGTTTTTTTTTGTAAAAATGGCAATGCCTCTCGAAGAGTGCAGTTAGTAATTAAATAAGCAGTTTCTTAGCATAGAAAGATCTTGTGATCTGGGCACTGGGTATGAATCCCACCCCCCCTTTTTTGTACATTAGCGACCTCGGTCGCAACCTATAAATACAAATTTTGCCTTTTGTTTCTGTAAATTTTTTTTTTCGTATCTAAAATATTTGAACTAATTTAAAACAAAATCCAATAATGTAATAATTAAGAAAATTAAGCCTAATAATATTTAATGATATTATTGATAATTTGAAAACATAAATTGAACAAATATTTAATTAAATTATCTTTAATATAATTTATCAGACAACTTCAACTAAATGTATATTTTATTTTATTTTTATTAATAATTAATAAATAAATATCATTAAATTAAATTATTATTTAAAATGATGATGATGATGATGATTAACATCCACTAAGATC